>JBBPTP010000046.1:0-39528 GCA_038094195.1 Pulveroboletus aff. carminiporus | reverse complement strand
ACGTGGGACGTTTCAATAATTAACACTAGTAACGGTAGCAGTAGTTGACATCCCAAGCGTACAACAGACAAAATTCATTCGATCCACAATTTGCAGCACAGTATTAACTATCAGAGCGTGTAGACAGCGTCTCAACTTTCTTCCTCGGGATCTCCTATTCCGCCAGAAAGAATAGCAAACGTAGTCTCCATCTCTGGAAGACATGGTGAATCGTATATTTTACACGTCCGTGTGTTCCCGCGGGCTTTCTTAAACTGCAATCTGACAGAGAATGAACCACGAAGAAACAACAGAGGAAGCAGCTAACCTAGTAGTAGAAGCATGAGCCATAATATTGCCTCCAATGGGTTTCTTCTCATTCGCAGCATATGGACCAGCGGATGCATCAGGATTTGACATGACCTGATTTGTCACGACGACGGCGATGCCGAACTGGACGGAGGGCCTAAGCCACATTTTACACGAATAGGCAGGGCAACCGACCTCGTCAGCCAGTCGTTGAAGGGTACGAAGGAACTTTGCGAGGTGATTTTGACGAGCGGAAAGCTCTCCACGACCACTGAAGTCTGTCCTATATAGGGCTGTGCAGGAATCGACAATAAGAAGGCAGAACCTGGGGCCGATCATTAGCAGTCGAAACGGAGCGAAGTGAATACACGGTACCTCGACTCCGCCATGAGAGCACTGGCACTAGTGAGTAGACTATTCTGATGGTCTGCATTGTATGCGCGGGCATATGCAACATTATCTAGTACTTCTTCTCCATTGAGACCATATCTCTCAGCGACAGCAAGCAGGCGAGCAGGACGGAATGTTCCCTCGGTGTCGATATATAGGCATTTGCCCTCACCGCCTCCCATGCTAACAGGGAGCTGACAAGTCACGGAGAGGGTGTGGCATAGCTGGGACTTTCCCGTTCTAAATTCACCAAACAATTCTGTTATCGCGCCAGTCTCAATGCCACCTATATGCGAGTTAGATCGCTGAGTAGATGAAGCCAAGCGTGCATTCACAAACCACCCAGCAGGGCATCTAGCTGTTTGGAGCCGGTGGTGATGTGTACGAGTTCAGAACGACGGGCATGAACTTCTGTAGCGCTTTGGAAGCCGAGTGGGACGATTTTCTGGGCTAGTCTCGTGTTATGATTCAGAGGGCCAGATCAAGCAGACGCAACGCAGGACTCGCCTTCGAGAAGGATCTTGTCTGCCTTGGCGTCTGAAATCCCCTTGATTGCCATGAGGTTCTTCTTGGGTGTAAACGCGACGGCTTCGACAGTATGAAGACCAGCATCTGCAAGTTTCTTGATGTCGTTGGCGTGTATCCCCGCTTCCTCTAATTTTGCGACAAGGAGAGGGCCCGAAAGGGAGTAGTCTTCCTGGGGTTCCTCGTTCTGAGATGCTTGAGACATGGTTGACTTTCGGTGGTGGTGGCCAGGAGGTCACAATGAGGACGCGTCCATCATGTGATCACGCAAACGCGCAGCACGTGCTGCTCACTTTATATTGCTACGATAGACTCCATCATATGCTAGAAGTGACAGCCTCCTCTAGTGCGGGGAGCCCCAGCCGTGCGACATGTTTCCGGCCGAGCTTTGACTCTAGTAATGCGACAGCCGGAAGATCCAATATCACCCTTCGCCACTTGACGAGGTCATACACATGCACCTCGTCGACGTGCTTGAATTCCAATCCTCGCAAATTCCGTCCAGCACACTGAATGGCGGGGTCCACCTGAGGTAGACCTGAGACAAAGAGGGTCCCCGTCCTCCATCCGAGCGTCTCAAGTCGATTCTTGAGCGTGATTGTCTTGTGGCAATACCACTTGATACGAGGCACGACACCTAGCCTCTGTTCTTTGAACTTTGCCGACAAAGCCACCCTCATTCCCATCTCGATGACCTTGCGATTGAGTTTTGTGCTGAAATCGCGCGGCTTCGGACCAAAGGCGACGCCCCCTCCGCGAAGCATGGGACTCTGTCCGTCCCCTAGACGTGCTCTCCCAGTCCCCTTTTGAGGTCGAATCTTCCTCCCAGAACCTCGAACCTCCCCTCGTGTCTTTGTATTAGCGCTTCCCTGGCGGAGGGAATCAAGGTGGTGCACGGCACAGAGATGCAAGATGTCGCGCCGAATAGGATGGTTGAATACGGTCGGGTCAAGAGCGACCGCCTTGTCTCGGGTCTTCTTTCCCTGAAGGGAGGACAATGTGAGAAAAGCTGGTTCGACTGGATCGATCACTGTTGCAGGGATCAGCGGGACACGACTCAAGTCAAGTAAGAAAAGGACCTCTCGGGGGTTCTTGATCTGGGGCTGCCGCAAACGTCCGTGCCAGACTGGGTCCATGCTGCAGACCTCGGGCCATACGAGCGCTCCTCCGGACGGGAGCAGCACCTGCTTGGCGGCCTGTCTGCCAAAGGGCTGGGAGCATCACAGAGGACAGAAGTTAGCAGAGGAACGGTGCACACATAAATTACTATAGTTGGATCGTGGGAACCCTTTGTCACCAGTACGGTCTGACGCCGTCGACGGACAGGCGAAGACCATCAACGCTTGAACCGACTCAGAGAGGGTAGGTTCGTTCCTCTACTTCCTTTCTCCCCATTCGAGGAGGAGATCATGCAAGTCCAACGATCTTCTGGACGATATCTCTGGGAAATGTGCTGGATGCAACTTTCTTTCCCTGGATGACGATGCTCAGTGAGAGCTGATCCTACCCCTTGCAGACCGTCCCAACCTCGGTAGCATCCTCCTTCAAAATGTCGACAACAAAGGCCGTTCAAACTTTCGGTAAAAAGAAGGTTCGCGCGGGGATGCAGGCAATGTCAGACCCACTTACCCGCGTATTTTACAGACCGCTACCGCCGTAGCCCATGCCAAGGAGGGCCGTGGCCTCATCCGCATCAATGGGTCCCCCATCAACCTCGTTCAGCCAGAAATACTCCGCTTCAAGATCTATGAGCCAGTCCTCGTTGCAGGGGAAGAGTCCTTCGCGCCTCTTGATATCCGGGTGCGTGTCAAGGGAGGAGGACACACCTCGCAAGTGTATGCCATTCGTCAGGCCATCACGAAAGCCTTGGTTGCATATTACTCCAAGTACATCGACGCTTACAGCGCCATGGAGTTGAAGAAAAAGTTGGTTGCGTACGACCGTACGCTACTGATCGCGGATCCCAGGCGGATGGAGCCGAAAAAGTTTGGTGGTGCTGGTGCCCGTGCCCGCAGGCAGAAGAGGTGTGTATGCATTATTCGTTCCCAGCTTGTCTGCTGACCCGTTTGCAAGTTACCGGTAAAGACCCGTTGTATTCGTTTGGCGTCGTCATGCTATACTTTTCACCTTATGATAGTGTCCATGCAATAAAATGTATGACAATATTTTAAGACAATGCTGAGGCTGTGCGTTCTGTACCGAGCATAGGGGCCGAGTCACGTGCTATTGGTAGAACTGTGCGTGCTCGCTGTGACCAGACTCAGCATGGAGCCTTCGGAAGTGTCGTCGACGCAATCCAGCATTCAGCAGCAGAACATACTGGTAAATGCACAGGGAAACCCGCTGAAAGTCATCTTGCAGGCCGTAGAACTCGAGGGCCGCCCTAAGCTCGTCAGAACGTTGAAGGTATGCCAAGCTTGTCATGCCTGCCTTCCGTCTCCGGTTCAGCTGTTTCCATCTAGAGCGCGGGCGCGCTTGTAGTGAGCAACGCCAAGGAAGCTGCCATCGTCCTTGTCGACTCGACGACCGAGAGCGGAAAACGCCTCATCCGCACATGGGGTCATGATGTAACCAAGGTGGTCCTCGAACACACTTGGGCCCGGGCATCCATAGACGTTGGTCGACCTTTACTCGAAGCCGACAATTGGGGGGGCGCGATGACAGTAGATGATGGGAAACCCGTCACCATTGACGGCGTCGTAGTGGACGAGGACGAACTCGAAGAAGTAGAGGCACTTGTAACAAAGTCAGTCTCTAGATACTTTCGTAACAGCATCTGCTAATATACGTTACAAGAAGTCCGCTGCCAACTCCCAGGGTCACTCCAGTGGAGCCCACATCTCAACATCCCCAGAATGCCGTCGCTGAACAATCTGACATGACGCGATCGGAGTCCAATACATCATTGCCCCACACCACAGGACTACCGCCAGGACATCCAACAGAACCAGCCGTGGTCGGCACAACCCTTCCAGAAGAATCGAGGACGAACACCAACGACGACATGCCACCTTCGCAGAGTCCTCCACTACCCCCGCCAGTCGTACAACCATTGCCTTATCGCCAACCTACCTCATTCGCGCAACCATCCCAACTTCAGAATACGTTCACGTGCACACCGTTTACTACACAACCAGCTTATCCTCCCTCTCAGCCCCAAACGGTGTCAACTCAACCGTTTCCTGGTTTTCCTTCCCAGCCGCAAGCAGTCCATACCCCCAATCTACCCCAAACTTCATTTCCCTCTGTTCAGCCCCCAGTGACACAGCTGTCGTCGAACACGACATCCCTTAATGGTCTGAATCTCCAGACTCCGAATCTCGCGACTATTATGACTATAATGGAGGTCGTGCGACATATGGACCACTCTAGCTGGTTTGGCCAGAATCAATTGCCCATTTCCCAAGTACCAGCTAACAACAACGCCACGTTCAGCGTGCAGCCAGCAGCCACCCCAGGATCCACTCGTTCAACCTCTATGTTCCAGGCGACCGGAGGATCTGAATTCTCCGGAGTCGATGCATCTCTGTCGGGCCCTCAGGATCACCTTAGCGATGCTGCTACCTCTTTCCGCAAGCACGAGCCTGTTACGGAAGGCTCTGAGGACCGCTCCATGACGCAAAAATCTCGTATCAAACTCGCTCGTCGACCGCCAGACGAAATATTAACACCATCAATATCTCGCAAACGCCCACCGGCTGTCAGACCCACTAATCCGCCTCCGAAGCGGTTGCGTAAAGGCAAAGAAAAATCGATTTCTACAGACTCTTCAGAGCATTCCGAAGTCGACGAACTCATGGATGCCTCAGACGGTGCCTATTCGACACATTCGTCTGTTTCACCGCCTACACAACCTCGAAATATCATTGCGCGTAGAAAACACGGGGAAATTTTTTTGTCTATATCTGGGGAGCCTTTGCGGTTCTTTGTACAAGTAGATCTGCATGGCCGGCACACTGTGGTGACAAATATCAAGGTGTGTTGAGCCAGTATCTTCTGCATGGTTAGTGCTGAGAGTTTAAGTAGAAAAACAAGGGAAAAATTGTCAACAATATTGCGGATGCCGACTATGTGATCTTGTTTGCTCGTTCCGATACTTTCCAGGGTCTTCTGAACGAGGCCACTGCCCTAGGCAAGTTTCCGATCTTAGCTGGCTTTGTTGCGGATTGCGTCGAAGAAGACGCCTTACTCGATGAAACGGACTATGCTCTGGGGTCTGTCTCGAAAATCAAAGCTTTAAAACGAGGCCGTCAGAATGCCTTCTCCATCAGGGTCGAGACTCAGGCATCGTTATCTCATCAGACCAAAGCGAAAGTATTAAAGCGTAAATCTTCTTCCACTGCCGACGAGGATAAGAACGTGGGGGGGACTTCGAAGGAGTCCCCAGCGGACAAGAAATTGAGAAAGGGCCTCAAGTCCGCGCTCTCTAAGCCTACTTTCAAAAAGGGAGGGGATTCAACGACATCACGCCCCCCGACGCCTCCTCCCCCGGCAACACGCCGATTGATGAAGAGTGGAAAATACTTGTTCACTAAAGTGGAGGATGAATACTTCCTTAGCCTTGCTAAGCATCACTTGGCTTGTGACCCCACCATCTCCAACACCGCTTTGGTACAAAAGTTACACGAACAAGTAAGTGTAGTCCATAATCCAGGTACACTCGATTCATTTTTCCGGTTTAGATGCCTCATCACAGTGCCGGATCGTGGGCAGCTCACATTGACAAGAAACTAAAAGGTGTACTAGAAGATATCAGGAAGCGGGCGAACATTGCAAGGAGGAAACACGTCAATGAAGTTGCAAACCAGAATAGATCTCAAGGTTTTGTGAACGAAGATACACTCTCCCAAGGGCGTATTTTTGGGACCACCTGTGATGTCCCGTTGAACACAAGTCAACCGTCCCAAGAAGACCTCGAACGACAAGATTTCGATGTGATCACTCATTTTTTTGCCTCGGGGGGAGGTGATGATGACGACGACGAGCGTGTGTGGCAAGAACTGGAAAAACATGTATGTATTATCGTTGTACTTTGACCTTTTCACTTAAACGTCTTCATCGCAGCGACAATGTAAATCTGCCGGTTCGTGGCCAGAGTATTATGCAGCCCATGAGAAACAGGTTTATACCCGTATCGAGGAGCTAATGAACGAGCGTGCTGAGGACTAGACTAGTGGCTCTGCATTGTTTTCTTACGATGTCTTGGAATTGAAGTAGTCCTGATGCCGTCGAAGGCTCATACTGGCAGATAAATATAGTGGTCTATTTGAGTTCTGCGGCTGTGTGTTGGGACGATACATCACTTTTACTCCATTGAAGATGAAGTAGGAGAGTGATCAAGGACGGGTTTGTGAAATATTGGCCGAGTTTTGAAGAACTTCTTTCGCTTCTCCTCCTTTTTATCTTCCGAGTCCCCAATTATTTGCCCTGCATAGTCAAAGGTGGCCATAGCACCACCGACCACTGCACATGATCCGACGGCTATAGGGAGGGAGCGTGCTACGAGAAGGAATGGGTGAGACATGAAAAAGGGGTCACTGCGCACGTTGGAACATACTTCGAATACCCGCCAAGAATCCAGCCGCACATCCGCCAGCAAGCCCGTTGAGTGCATCGTCAGTCTCTCGCTGATTTGCGACCGCCGCCTCGGTGAACGCAAAGGCAGCACCCATTGCAGCTATTCAAGCATGGTACACAAATATGAAAGGGTAGGATGTCGTAGTGACCCACCAAAAGTGCCAATAGAGCCTCCGGTACGGGTCAAGAAGCCAGCAGCACCAGCCGAGTGCGAGGACAGTGCATTTTGCACTGCACTAACGAAAGCCCCCACTGCGCCCGCCTGAAGACCCGTCGTAGTTGCACGAGACAGTGGCGCTTTGGGTTCATATGCGTCCTGAACGGGCTCTGATGATGCTTCAGTGGGCATGTGGGTGATGAAGAACTCAAGTTGCTTAGGACTGGTTGGTGCTTCAAACACGCTCTCTTTCCGTTTTCGGTCGACCCCGTCGAATTGCGATCATTCACACCAAGATGGCCCTCGCTGATGGATCCTCTCATCCGTTCAGGCTCACCAAGACCCTTGATGTCTGTACCTCTGCATTCTCTGCCGTAGCACCAGGCTAAACTTCCGTGTTGGAGTAGCTTGCTTTCCTCGGTTCAGCTCACTCGATCGCTCATTTCCCTTGGGACGCATTATCCGTGCAGACGCTATGGGCTGGAGAGAGGGATAAGCCCGAGCTACAAGAAAATTGGAGGACGATGATAGAGCTCTGGACAGGCACCATGATCGTTGGTGGATCTAATGCTGTTGCGGTTGTTTCTCCCAGCCAGCCAAGTAATGGCTTTTGCGTGAAGGTACCTCAGGCCGACGAAAAAGTTTGTATTCGACGACTGCTAGGAATGACACAGTTGACATAAATTCTTGTAGGATCCGTTTCGTGCCGTGGCGTGGGCTCTATCGAATGAAGCTCCCTTTGATCCTTTGATCGTGTGTTCGCGAGGCAGTATACTCTATGTAATCGACGCCAAACAAAAGAACGTCGTCGGGAAGCTCAGGGGTCATGGCGGGGTAAGACCTTCAGTGGGTTCGCGAAACGGGTTTCGTTCTTTGACCGACAAGACCAGGAAATCACTGCGATTGTCGTCCATCCTTCTTTCCCATATCTAATCTGCACTTGTTCGAGAGACTTTTCCGCAAGACTATATGATCTGACGATGCCACCGCGGGTTTCTCCCAAAAACCCACATTGGCCCCCTTCCACGGCGCCAAGTCTGGGTGGCGCTCCACATGGTTTACAGTCCAGTGAACCCGAAGGCGTCGGGACCGGTCGCTGTGTAGCCGTCCTTTGTGGCGGGCCATCAGGAGGACATAATGCGGCAGTACTGAATGCTGTAGGCGACGTTCAAACACTAAATTATTTTGGCTCACCACGGATCAGACATTTCATCCCACCTATCCATTGTTAGCAACCTGTGGAGTGCGCTCATGCCTCTCGATAACGTATCTAGCTAAATTTTTGTTTAGCTTGACAGGGCTGTCAAAATCTGGTTTTTACCAAAGATGTCCTTCGAGGAGATGACCCGCGAGGACAAACCCCTCTTCAGCTCAACGCGCATCCACCAGGCGAGGATCATGTCGGTAAATTGGTAGGCCACTTACTCCCCGGCTGGACGAAGAACGCCGTATCGATGTCCTAAACAGGTTGAGTCTAGACGTCCTTGTAACGCATAGTGCACCAGCTTTGATGCGCCGCAGCGAACGGCAGGAGGAGGTATACTACGCAGACGGAACAATTGCGATATGGCGCTGGCTTGGGTTTGATCGTTTCTTCCCACCGAACCAGCAGAAGCCATCAAAGGTGATGAGAGGTTGTGCATCGGTACGATCTATGCCATTGTTAACTATGAAAATATGAAAACTAAAGGATCTCCGCAGGATTATCAGGAAAGCTGTGAGCACTTTCATTATTCTAGGCATGGCTTCTGTAATCTGGACTTTGTTTCCACTAGCTTCGTTCAAATTATTATCGGTTGCGCCTATATCTCAGCTTACGCGCCATCTTCACGTCGCGTACACTCTCAGGAACAACTACGTGGTCGCTGTCACGCTCCCTGATCGAATACGACTCCACAATGTTGCCGATTTTCGACCGCGACAGCCTCCCGCTTTCCCACTGGACGAAAATGACGAAGATGAAATTGCCAATCTAAGCCGGTTGCATCTGGATGAGGAAGGAGATGACAGAGTGCGTGTCATTGCGCCGGCTGTGTCAGGGAGGGCTGCTCTTTCGCCACCTGTCGGGGGACAGGATATTGTCATCCCGGGAGCTGTGCAGAGTCTACAAGCGGTCTCGTTTGGCTGTCATGGATTATCACTCATGGTACTTGGAGGTAATGGGCGAATTTGGATCTGGACTAGTGTAGCAGACTAAGCTTCGAGCCTCGCTTTTACATTCTGAATTCCCGTAGTTTGTAAGCTCTGGCGAAGTGCACATTGTTGTCAAGAATGTCTACTCATGTATGACGAATTACCCCTTTTTATGTGCCTCATTTACGAGATCTTCGCGTTGGAAAAATCGAGTTCCGGATGAGCGGCTTGGAACTTCTTCAGCGCCTGCGAAGTGAGATGGTAAAGATGGTCAGTAGCGGGGGATGGCTATTCGCACCTCCATCTTCTTCAGCTCGTCTGAAGTGGGCTTGCCCATTTGCTAAAACGAATCGGCTCAGCCGCTGCATTGAACAAAGAGTGCAGGGTTACCTTCTGTTGGTTGTCAAACTTGATGATACGAGCGTCAGGCTAGGCAAGCGTCTTCCGATACAAATCATACCATCATTTTCTCGACCATCCCTCTGCAATCGTGTCAGTCCTCGATGTGATAAGGATGTTTGCATCATTACCTGGTCTCTCCGTCAAGGTCACTCAGCTTACTATTCTCTGGCTGAATCTTCCGAGTGTCGATCTTCGGATGATGGGTCAGAACGTTCTCCCACCACTGTTGCGTGTTTAACTTTTCCAGATGAATCTGGATGGACTCCTGATCCTCTGTGATGATATTAAGAGAGGAGGACAAGCTAACAGAGAATTCTCTTACCTAACGTCCAAGTACTATCCTCGACCTTTACTTCCTTGCAGAGCTCGCCATCCAGGATCTTGTCTTTGCCTTTAATACCGACGCTGAGCTTCTTCTTCTGAATGGAGATTGCAAGTTCCCTAGCACGTGTTCCCTTTGGGACAGGAACGACGATATCTATCTCGCCTAATTCCTGCTTCCAGCTGTATGGAAGAGCTTGCCGTTGACCGTCAGACGCATGACTACAGACCTGTTGGGCTCATCCTACCAGCCTGTTCAGAAGCTTCACGCTCCCTGTCATCCTTGTCCCTAGCCTCCCTCTCTTCCTTCGAGAGCTTGTCGTACTCGTCGTCGGACATGGTGATGGACCAGGGGGCAAGATTATCTACACGTGACCAACGACTTTGTTTACGTTTGTGTATTTGGGGTCGGTGACGCCTTACAGTAATTCGGCCACTTGCCAAAGGCCCAAGTTCCTCGAGTTGTCTCCTACTCTCTTGGTCGTGTTCGCCTGGTCGTTCGCGGCAATCTATCAATCTGATGGAAAACAATCCCTGGTCTGAATTTGAAGTAAGTTGTTGTCATCGTGTACCTCGCGTCATTAAGCCTCTCTTAGCATTTGCGCCATACCGTCAAGCATAACACTGTCGATAAACTCAAGCAAATCTTGACTGGCTTCAATGATCAGTGTCAAACTGTCTTTGTCAAGTCCGGAAAGAAGCAGGATTTGATTGATAGGATTGTCACGCAAATGGACGCCTGGAGACAATCAAATAACATTGAGAAATGGACCAAAGCTCAAGCTATCCTCCATCAGGTCCGTACTTCTGGAGTGTGAGTTAAGAACACATTCGCCCCCTGAGCCAGCGTACATCCATCAAATGTGTGGCGTTATGTTGTTTGGCGGTTTCACCCCCTACAGGAATTCTTGTTCTCTGCGCCTGAGCATGTTGTTGATGGTCTACTTGTCTTTGTAGGTACTCTCAAAGCCGGTCGGCAGGCCCGGTCGCAGTCCAGCCCGTCCAAACGATGACCCCCGCATCATATGGTTCTACAACAATATTCCCTGCCACTTCGACTGGACGTTATGACCCGTACGCACCACCGCGGGCGCCACCCCCTCCCGTAAGCGCTGCGGCGGTTACAAGCGTATCCAAGCCTAGTATGGTATGACTTTTTAGCACCACCTTTACTGAGCAGCTTTCAGCTATACGCTTCAAACCGTCTCCTTTCTTTCGCATCGATCAGTCAGTGTCTGGAATCGCAGAGTGTCCAGGTTCGGTCCACACGTATCGCATCTTCATCTCATTGATCGCCAAACAGAGTCGGCAAGTTCGATTGATCGAAAGCATCAGTCTCTTACCTTCACTCTCAACAGCGAACAAGCTATGAAACTAGGTTCTACTAGGTATGCTGACGATCGTGCATCAGGCCAGCCACCCTCATTACCATTCACAGCACCAAGTACCAGCTTCGGTTGTACTGCACTACCTCTACCTTTTATAACCCAAGTCCGACGGTGTTCAGGCCACCTCCCGGTCCATGTCCCATTGAATTTCCACCAACTTGTGAAGTGCGAGTGAACGGGACAGCACTCCAAGCTAATTTGAAGGGGCTCAAAAAGAAGCCTGGCACTGCACCGCCAGCTGATCTCGGAAGAATGGTACGAACGAGTGGTCAAAACCGCGTTGAAATGGTTTACGTGAACAGCCAACAACCTGTCCAGCCCAAAGTAAGTAGCTTTGCAGATGGCAAGGTCGCCTGTTGACATGCCGAAAGAAATTTTACATGACGATATTCCTTGTTGAGGTGACTACAGTTGCGCAATTAGTGGATAGGCTGAAGAAGGGCAAATATCGTAGTAGCCAAGATATTCTAACGAAGAGTGGGCCATTCTCCCCTCTCCTGTGTCAACCGAACTAATACTTTGCAACAGTGCTCAAATCGTCGGACGACGACGACGAGATAGTTGCGGGTCCACAAAAGATGTCCTTGAAGTGTCCAGTATGCTAAGTTCACAAAGCCACTTCTTGGGACAATAATAAAATTTTTTTCGCAGCTGAGTTTCATGCGAGTTCAAACACCGTGTAGGTCGACACTGTGTGTCCACCCCCAATGCTTTGATGCAACTTCATGGTTCTCTTGTATGGAACAAACGACCACCTGGCTATGTCCGGTGTGTGAGAAGGTTCTCAATCCAGATGATCTAATTATTGATGGGTATGTGTTTGTATTACTGGATTACTTGACTTTAAATGGTGTCATATTCAGGTACTTTGACCAAATTCTGAAGGAAACTTCAGAAGGTGTTGATGATGTCATGGTCGAGAATGATGGTCAATGGCACACAAGTGACAATAAGTTTGCGTCTCCTGAATGGCGGGCAACCCATCCTGTCGTCGCGCCGCATCACCATTCACCGCCTCGTGAATCATCGCCTGCATCTGTAGATGAAGAAGCGGACGCGAAAGCCCACGCGAAGAAACAAGTTGAGATACTCGTTTTAGATTCGGACGATGAAGATGAAGGTCGAGTCAAACGCGAGCTGTCGATCTCACACAGCGTTGGATCAAGTTCAGTTCCCAAGCCGGTTTCTCTACGCACAATGCCAGTTGCACAGGAATCGCACCAGGAGGACGTCATTGACCTTACCGCTGATTCTGAGGATGAGCAGCCGAGGTCACATTCTTCATCGCAGCCACAACCACAGCCTCCCCGGCCCTCGGTAGAGAAGCGAAAAGCACCGTCAGGTGCGCCCTCGCCCACGGAGCAGATCTGGAAGAAGTCACGAGTGGATGCCGTCACCAATCCGCAGTCGGTCCCTGGCGCGCTTCCACCTATCTCTCCTGTAGCTGGTACTGTACGATCATCCATCCACTGTGGGACTGCAGGGCAGCTTCCCCAGACAGCCTACCCTGGACCGCAACTACCCCCATTGCGTCTCCCACTCCCAACCTATCCAGCACAAGCAGGTGGGGGATATATTTCGCCCTCCGGGACCACTGTAGCAGAGGAGAACCACCGTAGTGGCTATGGGCACTATAGTGGGAATTACAATTACGGTCCTCACCCTGGTGGATCCGTGTCACGGTCTGGTGTTTGGCCGTAGCCGGGAGAGAGGAATGGACCGGGATTATGTATGATAGCAGTATGGTAACCCACACGCTTAGATATAATGCTGGCTAGTAATTCAAGGAGGTTTGATTACGGTTACGGGTGCTGATAGAGACGCGCGCGATTGGTGGGTCGGGCCGGAAGCGTGAGAGCGTCGACGTTCCGGAAAATCCCGCAGACTGTCAAAAACGCGAAACTTTTCTGGTCGACTCTCATCCTTCATCTTCATCCTTCTCCACTCAGCTTCTCAAAAAATGGCCGACGCGAAAAAGGTCAAGTCTCCCCAGGAGTTCATGAGTTCGTATCCTACTTGCTTCCCCATTGTCCTTCGCCTCATCCTCCTTCCAGTCGACTTCCTCATGGGTGGGGTCTCAGCTGTATGCTTCCTCTAAACTTTCTTGCCCGACCCCGTCTTTACCATCTTCACGTAGGCCGTCGCTAAGACGTCAGCCGCACCCATCGAGCGAATCAAGCTGTTGGTGCAGAACCAGGATGAGATGGTGTGTTGCCTATGACGTGTTCTCCGTTCAGCTCGTTCAGCTCACTTGGCTCCTCAGATCAAGCAGGGTCGTCTTGCTACACCGTACAAGGGTATCACCGACGCTTTCACCCGTACCTACAAGGAAGAGGGTCTTGTCTCGCTATGGCGTGGAAATACGGCCAACGTGATCCGATACTTCCCCACACAGGCCCTGAACTTTGCTTTCAGTACGCCTCTTCACTTTGTCCCTCCTTCTAATTCAAACACTCTTTTGCAGAGGACTACTTCAAGTCGCTTTTCGGCTTCAAGAAGTCTGACGGGTACTGGAAGTGGTTTGGCGGTAACGTTGCGTCCGGTGGCGCCGCTGGTGCCTCGTCTCTTCTCTTCGTGTACTCTCTTGATTACGCTCGTACTCGACTTGCCAACGACGCGAAGTCTGCGAAGGGCGGTGGTGCCCGTCAGTTCAACGGTCTTGTTGACGTTTACAAGAAGACGCTTGCATCCGACGGCATTGCGGGTCTCTACCGTGGTTTTGTACCATCGGTGGTTGGTATCATCGTTTACCGTGGTCTTTATTTCGGTGTTTATGACTCGCTCAGTATGTTGCCTCCTTCCTTTTGAAAAATCGGTATTGATATTCTCCTGTAGAACCTGTTTTCCTTGTTGGCGCCCTCGAGGGATCGTTCTTGGCGTCGTTCTTGCTTGGTTGGGGTGTTACGATTGGTGCCGGTCTTGCATCGTATCCCCTTGATACGATTCGGTTGGTGGTTTCCTTGAATTACTTTGTGTGATTCTCATTTGTGCTTCAGTCGTCGCATGATGATGACGTCTGGCGCTGGCGTTCACTACAAGTCGATGTTTGATGCTGGGTCGCAAATTATCGCCAAGGAGGGTACCAAATCATTGTTCAAGGGTGCAGGTGCCAACATTCTCCGTGGTGTCGCTGGTGCAGGTGTTTTGTCGTTATACGACAAACTCCAGCAGATCATGTTTGGCAAGGTTTACTCTGGCGGATCTGGCTAAACGCTTTGCATGTCTTCTGGGCCTTGGCACTGTCCTCTCGTTTTATCCTGTCACCACATTATTAGACTTGTTTTTATTCCCCTATCCCTCTGGCATTGGCATCCGAGTATTTACATGCTCTCACATGAGTAGGATTTCTGCTGTCGTACAATGAATGCAGAGAATGTCCCCCGCCAAGCGATGCTGTCCTTGCCTACCATTTATTTTTCATAGGGGCACAACAACTTGACGGTGTCCCTCGACCTTTTCGTTGTCGACCCGATGAGATGCTTTCAAACCTGGTCTGCGAAATGTAGCAAATATCGTGTCGTGCTTCTCTGGCGACGTGGCTCTGCGCGGTTCGCCCTACGACCATACCAGCAATCCTGTCTGGACGCATGCCATGCCGCCCTGCGAGCTGGCACCACTCGCATTGGCGTTTCCCTACCCACAGGTGCAGGCAAAACAACAGTCTTCACTACACTCCTTTCTCAAATCCCTTCTCCGACACCTCCTCGAGCCTCTCACTCCTTGATCATTGTCAATAGCGTGGAACTCGCGCGCCAAGCAGCCGCTCACGCAAAACAGACATTCCCTCATTGGAGGGTCGAGCTTGAACAAGGCGCCAACCATCGCGCAAGCGGGCAAGCAGACGTGTGAGTCCCTGGTACAATAATCCGATCTCACGAGTAAGATTTGTCCAGGACTGTGGCGACGTACCAAACGCTACTCCAACCGCAGCGCCTGGCGAAATTTCGGCCGGAGAAATTGAAAGCAATCATCGTAGACGAGGCACACCATGCCGCAGCCCCTTCGTAAGCACTACTCGTCTGACACAGGGATGTGGGTTCCATGTGACTTGGCAGCTACCGTCGAATACTATCCCACTTCAACACAGACATCAAGAATCCTGATCCACACTTTGTGCCTCCTTCCACACTACATTCCATCCCGATTATTGGGTTCTCAGCGACATTCAGCCGTCATGACGGTCTCGCACTTGGATCCGTGTTCGAGGAAATTGTTTACCACCGCGATTTTCTTGACATGATCAAAGAACAATGGCAAGCTTATCAGTACCATACGCGTGCAAGTCACTCATAACAACCCTCCCCCCCCAAAAATAGGTTATGCGACGTGCGATTCACCTCTGTCAAAGCTAGCATCGATTTGCGAGATGTCACTATCAGCTCCAGGACGGGAGACTTCAATGCATCGAGTCTTGCTCACATCATCAACACTGAGACTATAAATAGTCTCGTCGTCCAGGCATGGCTGGACCGTGCGTGTACGTGTTCTGAAAGCCAAAGCAAACAAACTCAGTCAACTCAGTGTCCCATTCCCAGCATCTGACCGCAAGTCGACCCTAGTATTTTGTGTTAACATTGCTCACGTTAGGCAGCTTACAAAAGCTTTTCGAGAGTTTGGAATCGACGCCCGCCAGCTACACTCTAACACACCGGCGGGTGACCGGCAAACCTTGATCTCAGAGTTCAAGGCTGGACGCTATCCTGTCCTGGTCAATTGTGGTATGTCGCATAATGTTTTCTGTTGAAGAATCAGTGGAATAACTGTGATATCAATAGCAATCTTGACAGAAGGCGCGGACCTTCCCAACGTGGACTGCGTTGTTATTTGCCGTCCTACACGGTCTCGAAATGTTTACGCACAAATGGTATGCTCCAAGCGATCTTTACCTCACATCGATATAAACACCTTTGTGCAGATTGGCAGGGGCATGCGGCAGTCTCCCGCAAGCGGAAAAGTTGATTGTCGTATCGTTGACTTCGTTGACTCAACCTCTCGTATCACTGGCGTTGTCTCGATACCATCCTTACTTGGCTTGGATCCTAATGAAATCATTGATGGTTAGTATTCTTGGCCAATTTAGTGATTATCAAATGTTCATCGTCGACACAGATGCTAGCATTGCCGACTTGAGAGCCAGGGCGGGGTCGGTCAACGTTTGTAACATCCAAGCCGAATCTATACCCGAGCCAACTTCCGTCACCTATTTTGACTACGAGGATCCTTTTGCGATGGTCGACAGCTTTTCCGGGGCGCCTCATATTTCTAGGCTAAGTCCAAATGCATGGGTTGGGTGTGGTTCGGACGTGTACGTTTTGGAATGCCTCGGGAAAGGTTATATACGGATCGAGCCCAATCCTGAAGGTGAAGGTGAATTGACAAATATAATATAAAATTGGGGCCAAAGACACTCATTGAAATTTCAGCCTGTTTCCGTGCTACATGCACCGAGGCAACTATGCATTTTTCTTCCGCCAGACGACTGAAGGTATCCCCTTTCATGCGGAAGCGGTTAATATCGACTGCAGACACCCTGTCCGAAGCGCTCAGGGGCTGTGATACTTATGCAGTTCAGAAGGTACTCCGTGGGTCATTAGCTTTGGGGTAGGGGCTCGTGTAGACACTTTACATGGTCACTGACTCGGAACAGTTTACTCCGGGGTGCTAGATGGCGACAAGCTCCGGTCACGGAAAGCCAGAAGGCATTCATCAACAAGAGGAGAGGAAAGCATGCGATAGACCAGACAAGCATTTCAGAGGCCACAGAGAAGCTTACCAAAGGGGAGGCTGCGAACATCATCACGCGCTTGAAGCATGGCGCCCAAGTATGGCCTCCCTATTATTTGAATCTTTTTGGTTCTAACATTCAACGCCTAGGCATATTATGAGAAAAAGGCGAAGGACGACCGCAAGGAGTCACAGCTTGCCGTGAAAGAGAGGCTACGAATAGCACGCAGCACAGTACAAGTTGGACCTTTGGTCCAACAATGATATTAGAAAACAATGGTATCATAGTGAAGTCATGTGGATCTTAATGAAGATAACGATGGTGATACCGCTTGCGGGCTCTGCAAAGTCAGAATTGCTGCCTGCTGGGCAATATCCAAAGCCCTCGTTAAGGTCGATGGTTTGTTAAATGCATGAGGATCCCGAGCAAGAACAGCTAGTAATGCCCCAACAAGGGAATCCCCGGCCCCAGTGGAGTTCAATGCCACATCTTGCGTCGTCCGTAGAGGGGGAAAGTGCTGGACGACAACCACCTCATCCGAGGTTAAGGAGTGAGCAACAATACGTCGATGGCGCGTGTCACTGCGCTCCGTCGCCCAGGCACTCGCTTCCACCCGGTCTAGTCGCATCACGACCATTACACCGAGCTTTCCACACTTGATCACAATGTGCTGGAAGAAAGGAAGGAGATTGACAGCCATTTGGACGGTGCCCTTGTCGACTATGAATGACAAGGTGCCCAGGTCCGGAGTTGTATCTGAGACCCTGCTCTTCGCAAGTTGCACCAAGTCGGCACGAAATTGAGATGCCAGCCCAAAGTTATCGACTACACTCCACCAGCGCTCATGAGACATCAGGTCAAAAGTGTTGCGGGCGTCTTGATACATCTGGGCGAGTTCGATCAAATTCGGAGAGACAAATGATACCACTGATCGCGTGGGTTTTGCAAGGTTTGCGGTTATTGCGGGTAAAATACGCGGGGCCTTGACGACTGAAGTTGGCTCGCTGATTTGCTTAGCAAGCAATAAGAGCAAAAAAAGGGGGCTTACAAGAATGCTGAACGGAACTAGGTCACTAACGGCGTAGCTGAAAACGGACACAACGTACTTTGAATGCCCATCTTCAAGCTTTCTGATACGATAGCGGTAAGGACATCCGAAGGAACATTGGCGTCGAGGGCAAGAAGCTGAGGGCATTGATCTCGAAGAATCTCAAGTGTCTGACGCGCCTCAGTGGCAAATCACATATGTTCGGGGGAAGTCATGCCCACCTGGTCCGCTTCCCAAGCATGCGGAAGATCCATATCTGAGACACCACACTGCAGTTCACCGTGTGAATCAAGAAGTAGATTGCAAACTGCGCTTTGTCGGCCTTGAATGGACACTAGCCCGTCCGTTCGCATTCCGAGTGATTTGGTCATGGTACTGATCAATTTTCCAAATTCATCGTCACCAATTGGAGCAACAAGTAACGTCGCAGCGTCGTTTCCAGTCGATCCATACAGGACTCTATGGGTCGCCTCGGCAATGTTGCGAGAGACACCACCCAGTGATACGGACACCTTCCCGGGATAGGTGCTCCTTTGATCAGGATTGATAAACCCCTCAGCTTGTGAAGTAATATCCACAGCGGCACAACCCACGACAACAACTGTCGCCTTCCGGCCGCTTGGGATTACATCCCTTCTTTCTGCGTTCTCGGAACCATATTCAACCGGTTTAGATATGGTCCGAAAGGAATGCGCAGGAGAATTACTGTGAAACTGCTGGGTGCCGCGTTCATTAGGGTGGTGAATTAGTTTGTTATATAACTTACACTTTTCCCATTCTGGTGCCCGCTTGCAATCTTGGCATACTCCACAGCAATTTGTCCGCCTAACGTGTCGCAACATATATCATGAACAAAAAGTTCATCTGTAGGAATCACTCACCAACGAGAGCAGTGTTTTGGACTAGAGCGACATCTACGGCCAATAGTGAACGTCGAACGAAGATATGCAGCATTTCACTTACTGCTTTCCAAGGATTTGCCACTGGTGAGCTCGTTAACACGCTTTAGCAGCCACGGTGTCACCTCCTTTCCCGATTTCGATATACCCGCCTCTTCGCACTCCCGCAAAGCAGTTTCAATAGCTTGTTGTAGTATTGCACCACGAGCTTCGTACTTCTCTGGTATAGGCACAGCAAATAGAACACCATTCGACATGCCAAGCTGCTCTTGTGTGTCTGTCGGTTCATAGTTACCACATAGTTGAAAGAGATTAATAACGTCCTCACAGAGGATCGTAGCGGCTACCTCTGGGTTGTCAGTATGCCATGGGGACTGTAGAACCCGGCTCAGCGTCACGGCCACATCGATAACGATAGGACAAACCTTGAAACCACTTTTGCGGCTGTAGAATGCAGGGAAATCGTTTGACTCGGCAAGTGATACGACGGGTACTCCGAGGGTTTCCTACATGAATATCGCCTGGGTGAACATCAAAAGAAGGTTTCCGAATATGTAACGCACGAGATACTCGAGCGTCCTGCAGACGAATATCAATTCGAGATAAGCCATCTGAACATACTTTGACTTACCTTCCTACGTCCAAGATCGACTTGACCCCAGCTGAAACCAAACCCACAGGACAACGAGCAAGTTCGTGTAAATCTGCTGAGATATCCATTGCTATTGGGGATACTTAATTTAGTCGGCCCCAGAGAAAAGGATGATAGGTACTTTTCTCTCCTCCGCGGTGCACTCCGCCAAGGCTGTGGATACGTGAGTGTTCGAGTGAGTTGTGCCGTGTGCCTCTCACCCTCCAGTAGCAAATATCTGATAACGTGGTCAGCCAAGACACCTGAATCTGACATCGGGAATCATGCCTTGATGCCAGCCAGTGCAGCAAAGATCAATGTTGCGCTACATGTAGTGCCACCGTCTTTTCTTGATGCTATTGCAGCAGCAATGTCCCTCCTGGACAACTTCACGGGATCTGCACTTCGACTCGCAAGTCTCGCTAGCTCGGCGGGTTGAAGGCCGATTTTGACACGACCTTGGATGAGGCCTATCGTGGCAGGGATACTCCCGGTGGACCTAACGATGTCCTCCACCGACCGCGCCATCTCTAAGGAGGTGGGGTACGGCATTCCATGGGTGATAATCGTAGACTCTAGTGCTACCACTGGACGGTCATTTGCCAATGCATCCTCGACTTCTGGATGCACGTCGATGGGAGCACCATGTAATGACGAGCGGTGTCTAAGAGAAAGCTGACGACGACGAGCTAACCGAGAGAGACCCTCAACGGAAATGCGCACACGATAGCCCGTCACGAGCATGTAGTGGGTTCCAGGTCGCGTTGACGCTCGAGGTAGCAAGTAGTGGGATGCCGTGATGGCTGTTGTAACGGACCTTGGCGTGATTCCACTTACATTTACCTTCTTCAAGTTTGCTCCGACACGATGGCATACCCAAGCACTTCGGTCGCAATGAGGGAGGACTGGGAAGGTGGCACGTGTGTCTTGACCTACGATCCTCTCAATGTAGACGCAATCATGCGTTCTGTGAGGAACGATAACGCTGGCGCAATAGCCGTCTTCATTGGTACCACTCGTAACTCCTTCAAAGGTATCCTCATACAGCATGTCTTAAATCGCATCATCATGCAAATGAACCCACAGGCAAGATCGTGACACGCTTAGAGTATCAAGCCTACAGCAAGCTGGCAATTAGAACTATGGTGCAAATCCTCGAGGATGCTCGTAAAGTCGTGTCTCGATCGATACACCAACCATCGCTTCACGACGTCCCCTCTCTCACATCATGCACTGTCCATCATCGCCTAGGAACCGTTCCAGTGGGCGAGCCGTCGATAGTCATCGCAGTGTCATCGCCGCATCGCAAGGAGGCTTTCGTAGCGTGCGAGCGAATACTTGAGGACGTGAAGGAGAAGGCACAGATCTGGAAAAGGGAGTACTATGGAGGGGTGTGGGATGAAGAGGCAGAATGGAAAGTAAATAGCTGCTGATCCAGAAAGATGCGTTGTTCAGAAATATACGTGACGTTTTCATAGGGTGCCTAGTCGAATTTACTCCACTTTCCACTTTGAGCTTACGTCATCGCCATCTGGGCTAACGATGAGCTCTACAGACCATAGAAGGAGGGTAAACATGACATTTGCCCAACGCCACCAAACTTGCGATGCAGGGTCCAAAACTACAATGTATTAGCTTAGGAAAAGAACGAACGATGGACGCACGCAGCAAATGTGAGTACACCATAACGAATATCAGTTGTCGATACGTGAGCAGGAAACGAGTCAACGTCGATGTCTGCAAGACATTGTCAATAGTCAGCTATGCACAGGAGCTAGATATCTAGGGCCATACAGGTCTGCCATCCCAACCATCATTTGTCGAACCATCTGATTCCCAAGCATCTGCACCGATCGTAGGAAGTATGCGCGATGCAAACTGGAGAATTGTCAATCGGTAAAAGAGTGCAACTAGCACTGGCTTTGGGAGGGTATTCGTAATGAAGTTGACGAGTGTTTGAAGATGGGGGAGGATATTAGATAAAAGCGGTGCGCTGTCGGCGCTGTTTCAGTGCACTATGCATGTAGGTATGGCGGTTGTAACATACTATGAGGATGCGGGATCCGAGAATGATGTCCGATCAAAGCCGCAGAGCCAAATGTTGTAGGCCAGGAACAGAGAGAGCATGGAGGATTCTACAATGTTCGTCCGGCGGAGGCGGAATCCAATCACTGTTAGGAACAGAAAAGCGGTCAATGCTACACCCAACAGCGTGGAAGAGAGTGGTGACGTGGCTGCAGCCGGATACGCCTGCGCAAGTAACAATGAGTGAGGGGGTTGCAACAAGGTAGACGAGCAACGGACCACGACTATCCACCAAGCCGCAACAACATACGCCGCTGCTGATGCAATAAGGATTCCGAATTGATAACTCTCTGCCTCATCTGCCAAGTCCTTCCCGACCTGACCGACTTTCTGGGCGAAGAGCAGGCTAGAGAGGCCCTCCATGGCTACATAGGTTGGTCCCGAAAACGTCAATATCTTGCCCCACCAACTGACTGAGGTGGACAGTAGCGGATGAACAGACTGGGAGAAGGCATTGAAGGAGACAAGGAGGAGGAAAGGGTGCATGGGAACTTGCATGACGGAGAGCAGTTGGGACCCCCAGAGAAGGATGAGTGTGCCATGGATGAACGAATGCACGGAAAGTAGAAGCGAGAGTAGAAGAAATGCAGGAGTGGAGAGAGTCGCGAGGGTTAAAGGGAGATAAAGCAATATCTGCAACACGGTAGACAACCTAGGGCAGGTGAAGTCGACGACGTCGGATGCAGAATATGCACGTACCTCGCCGTGTGGGACAGCGCACTCCATAGTATCCAGGGATTCATGCCGCTTGTCGATGCCGTTCGTCACTCCCACTCAGAGATGGTCGATGGCGGACGACGGCCAGGGGCGTGTTCAAGCCAGCCTCGTAACGTCCCGAGCGTCACATGTCTTGCATTCAAACCAACACACTACAACAGAACGTGAATCACACTAGAATACGAAACGCTACATTAGATCGACAAGTGTGGTGCAATATCCCTAGGATGTGTGGACGTGGGCGTGTTTCGTGGACTAAGAAGACCCTTCCCAGCCGCAAAGTCAGTTCCACGGTTAAGAGCGGCAGGGTCCGATGGTGAAACATAAAACTTGTCTACGATAGGTATCTGCAAGAAATTCATCTTCGGAGTAATCACCACCATGTTGTTAGTTCGTATTTCCATCCAATCAGCTGTTGCAAGCACTCAATCTAAGTACATGGCAGCACTTGTATACATACCTTTCTCGAAGGTCAGGGGTTCACTGGCAATCTAGAACGGATCAGGAGCGCAAGCGTGCCAAATGTAAGGACCAACCATGATGATGTTTTCCCGTTTATCCGCCTTTGTCATCTTGTAGTGTCCACCTTGCATGTACTCGCTAAAAGTCGTGCCGGACGAAAACCACTGCAAGCGTTCTTAGACTATAAGCTGAATTATACCGGACACGTTCCCTACCAGTGAAGCGGCCTCGTCATGGCGAGACGAGATATAACGAGTCGCTACCACACTCTCGCCGTCGGTAACACAAAAATTCATCAAACTGGGCTAAGTGCAGGGTAAGTTGCCGTGTATCGCACGGTAGAAGGTCCATACTTCAATTATGCCAGCGAGATTGGCGTAGCTATTGAGGGCAGCAATAGTGTCCAGCATTGCTCGCTGCAGTGTTTGATGCGTGAATGACTTTGCTTTTGCATTTGGGAGCTGAAAATAAATCAGCGCAATACTTGGGACTGGCCATCGGTGTGTTCACCTTGGAGAGAAATAACGCGAATGCCCACTCCGAATCTACGTTTGCTTAGCAAATGGGCTTTCAGCCCACACCGGAATGAATATCCTACCGGTGTTTCCCTGGACGATATTGAATATCTCGTCCGATAAATCTGTTTGTAGTCTCCTCTTGACCAAATGGAAATCTGCGATTCCACCATTGTGCATAAACTAGGTTTGCGGAGTTATGAGTGGCGAGCTATCACTCGGACTACCACCTTGCCCACCATGATGTTGCCGAAAACGAAAGGATGGCAATTGTCTAACGATAGAGAACCAGCAGTCGTTGCTCTCACGTGGGCACTGAAAAGATCAGAGTCCAAAGAAGGCGTAAGTATCTTTATCTACGCACAACACGAGGGGTGACTTGATTTTCTCCGCCAATCGTACTAAATTGGCATTATTCCAAGCCTACTTCTGTGTCAGAGAAGATTCCAGGGTTAGATGGACTTGATTACAGGTGTGACAGAGGTGAATATGCAAGGTTGACTACCAAGTTCTTCATCATGGACAGTATCATACCAACCTGCGATGGAAGCTTTGAGAGTAATGCATTGCGAAAGGGCATGTCGAAACGCACCGACGCCGAAACCGTCTCCGTTTATGGGTCTTCGGCGGTCCAAGCGTAGCCGTGAATCAAAGGCTTGATTTATGATAGAGTGACATGGGCGTGTCAATAACTACGAGCATTCGGAGGCCAGTGTGAGCAGAAGGATAGTAGTGGTGCTCACATGTGACAATTGAACCGGCGATGTGCCTTTGTAGATCACGAATCGACACATTGAGGAGGAAGGTTCCAAGAGTACGTTGTGGCTGATCCAAGAGCGTTGTGCAACTATTGCACCATATTACGTCTTGTCTGCTTGATCAGGTCCTCATTTTACTTGCGAGTACGAATACATGCCAAGTTTACTCTATTCTATCCTTCACGTCATTTAAAATCCGCTGGTCTCTGCGTGGGGTCTCCACCTGCCTCGTCGTATACGAGTCCAGCAACACGAAGAGCAAGATCTGCACAACCGAATTTATCGTTGAACATGTGTCCAAAACAGGTCTCTTACCAACGGCTTCATCCGTCTCTCGTGCCTCCGCGTAAACCCTGACCACGTCCTCAGTACCGCTCGGCCGAACGAACGAGCGACCCCCGGCCGTCCTCCGTACAAACTGATCTATCTTTGCTTGAAGACCCAGTGGTCGCACCAAACGGCGTTCGGCGTCCTCTGTGACAAAGGCATTCCTGTCTCCAACTTTGACTTTAACCAGTCGATTCGGGAGGTCCGAGTACAACTTATCCCAGGTTTCCACCGTGTAAGACATGTGGTGGAGCGCGACCTCGACGAGGAGCATGTCAGACAGTGCATCGCCAACAGTCTGGTTGATAACATCAATCACATCTTTTAAACGGCCGAGTGCAGTTGCTTGTGCAGCCGTGGATGGTTCATGAATGGTAATTTTGCGCTGAGCAGATGGCGAGAACAAGACAGTTCCGTGTCCATTGGCCTCGAAGTATACTCCAATATCATATCTCTCGGCTGCGGCATGGTGCAAATGCTTGACGCCAGTTGGTACGCAAGTCACAGGTAGTTTCTGCGTGGCTGTAAGCGTGGGTCTACTCCGACGCGGCGAAACCACGTACCTCCGACAAGTATCTGGTGGAACTTCCGTTAGCATATGCCGTCTGCACAACACCAACCTTGATCTTCTCTTGAGTATCCTCAAGGCCGGCATCCTTGACTAATCTTACGATGAAGCTTGCAACTAGCGTCGTGATCTTGTCCCCATCGAGCATGCGAAATTTTCCGCCGTCGTCCAAGTAGTAATAGATGAGACGGTCAGCGTCACCATCCAAACTACACCCACGTTGGCCAGGGCCCAACTCGAATGTAAGAGACGGCGGTAATTTCTGGTTGACCTTGACATAATCCGCGCCACAATCTTTGTTGAGTTGGTCCGTACTTTCCATAGAAGTGTTTTTCAACTTGAGAGTCAGCGACTCGCCAAGAAAACGATTGAGTGTATTAGCGGCCAGAGCGCCGACCCCATTAGCACAATCGATCAACAAGTGAACTGAGTTGTTTCTGTCTGCCTGTGGGTCAAGTGAGTGATCATGTGTACTTGAACGACAGCGGAAACGGACAAGAAGCTTTTTAAACGCGTTGCTGAGTTTCAAGTAGTATCCTTCTATTAATTTGTCCACGTTCCACTCTTGCGTCGTGGTATTGACGGTATCTACCAAGTAGTGGAGAATAGGCGTCGTAGTTATTTCGGCATCCGTTGCTGTCGCACCCATAACAACGAGGCCCTTGCGGAGGGCTGCTACAAGTTTTGGACCAGATGCGCGTGTATCGCGCGCATACACGACTCTAGCTGGCTTGCTTAGTGGTATATGTTTGGACCGAATGAAGTCCTCCAGAATTTCGATGAATGCGTCAGGAGATGATGCATTTGCGAAGTCGGTGGCATGCGATTCCCAGGATGTGGCCAGCATCTCTCCACGAGGGTCAACAAGTTTGACACCATTATCCTGTACGGGGCCTGGGTTTGAGTATATCAAGGCGGTCAAAAGCGGTGTGAAACGTACTTCAGCTGGGTTGTGTGAAGCAGTGATCATCACGCCGATAGTTCTGCTATCGCACGACTTACTTCTCAAAGCTGCTAGAATGCCAACCTTGAAAAGCACGGACTCAAGCTTGTCCCCCCTAGATTTCGTTTAGATCTAATCAGGGGCCACGGTATGACGTGCCTTACAGGGTTCTGAAACCTGCAGTGCCATATGAAAACTTTTCGCCTGGTTTAATCGGGTACTCTTGCAATCCCTTCCTGAGCTCGGGCTCGAAACCTGAAAGAGCGGACATGATGAACGAGCGATTGAAACGTTGATGTGGCGTCGCGGCAGTATTTGTGTACAACCTCACGTGACCTGTACTGCGATTGCTGCAGGTTTCGTACTGCATTGTGGTGATCACCATGCCGTCCAAATCCCCCGCACAGACTCTCTTGGAGAAAGCGGACAAGAAGGCTAACTCATCTACGGGGTGGTTTTCTTCATCATCCACGAAATTCGAGGAAGCCGGTGATCTCTACCAGCAAGCTGCTAATGCCTTCAAACTTGACAAACAGTTCAGGGATGCGGGTGACGCATTCGCAAGAGAAGCCGAGTGTAGAGAAAAGTGCAAGGAAGCGAATGAAGCTGCAAATGCTTGGTGGAACGCCGCAAAGGCATACAAGCGAGGGCACCCTGATTGTAAGTCCACTCTTCGCATCCGAAACAGTCTAGAACACTGAACCCACGGCCCCAGTGGCAATACAAGCCCTGTCTCAGACGATCACTCATTTGACGGCCTCCGGTCGGTTCCGGCAAGCTGCGGATAGAGAGAAGGAGATCGCGCAGATACATCAATACGAGCTTAATGACATTCGGAGAGCTTGCGAGAGCCTAGAACGAGCAGGCGACTGGTACTCTCAAGAGGATGCTGCTGCGTTCGTAATTTTACATATGAAGCGAATATACGTTGATAATCTGCAGTACTGCCAATGCATGCTACAAGGATGCTGCAGACCTCCATGCTGAGCTAGAGGAGTATCCACAAGCCATTCAACGCTACGAGCAGGTTGCGGACCAATCACTTACGTCTACTCTCACGAAATACAGCGTGAAGGAATATTGGCTAAGGGCGTGTCTTTGCGCGCTAGCTATGAAGGTAAGTGCGCCACACGCACCCGAGCTGTCATGCCGACACCATATAGGATTCTATCACCGCCAAACGGAACATACAGAAGTACATGTCGCAGGATCCTACGTTTGCGTCTACCCGCGAATGTAAATTCGTCAACGCAATCATCGATGCAATCCAGGCCGAGGATCAACAAGCGTTCACGGGATGTGTTGTTGAGTATGATCAGGTCACCAAGCTGGATGGTTGGAAAACAACAATCCTGTTGAAAATCAAGCATACTATTGAGGGAGAACCGGTCATCCTCTGAGCCGTAGAACTTGAACTCTAACTTGCATTTGTCCATGCCCTCCCCTGCCATATATACAATGCAGTTCCACATATCACGTGATCACTGCCGCTTCCCTAGTAATTAGTAGTAATAGTGGGAACCATTGTATATTTTGAATACCTGATGTCGACTCACTGGGCACTCTGCCTCGTCCACTTTCTGTACATTGCTTTTATGACCATCTCTGCGTGGGTGCAGGGACGCAAACGGAGGCGACCGAATCCGCTAGTGGCCCAACGCAGCAAATTCCCTAAACACCTTTGTCTAAACCTCGTCGCAGATAACAATATGTCTACGGAAGGGACGGAAACTGCGTTCCTTCAATGCGTACAAAGAGTTGCTTTATGGTGTCGAGTATTGGGCATAGAGGCGCTCACTGTCTACGACCGCCACGGTAGGCGCGCTTGTCACTTGAATGTCACATTCTGAACGTACACATACAGGTGTCATTTATAGGTGCTCTGAGAACGCATATCAACGCGTCTTTGTCGTAAACGAGCCCTCGGAAGACAGTTGCGAGTCGGAGGTCGAGTATCCTCTGACGCCACCACCTTCGGAGTCTTCAGGTTCAAGGTCTCACTCGCCTGTACATATGAAGTCCCCTGCGGACCTGAATGTTATCACTGTGATGCATTCTCGTCTTCGGAGGTGCAGGAATGTTGCCGTTCGTAGACAGTCTAAAAGTATGTCCCGTCCTATGTACCTATTGAGTCTCTGATGGGAATCAGGCAAAGGTGTATCTTCCGCATCCAGCAACTTGACACTGTACATAGCGTCCCGTGTTTCTGGCAAAACTTCCATTGTCTCGGCCAGCCGCACGCTATTGCAAAGCTGTACAAGTGGCGTTTCGATGTTAGATCACACAATACCTAGCAGATTCCCGTATAATTTGACTGTATCAAAGTTGGGCATGGTGCTAGAAGGTCAGATTCGATGGTCACTCCCTTTCATTGAATGTTCTAAACTCTAGAAAGCCGGTTTTCCACCACCCGACTTCATGATAATTCACCATATAGGTGGTATGAAGACACCGTATCCTCCCATCGAGCTCCACGGCTTTCCGCCATGGCAAAATACCCTTACCGAGTTTCAGTGCGTGTGGTTTGCCAATTAGTCCGCCAGGGGCTAACTCTACAGAGCATAGTCGCACCCATCCAGATGACGATCAATCTGATCTCTCCTGTGTTAATTCGGTTGATACGCCTAAGCTGATATCTGAGATCGCGTTCTGTCGTGCTTTGGATGAGTACTCGGGGGCTGAATTCCGGCTAGGCAGATAGCTGCCGACCATTACTGGTTTTTGTATAGCCCATGCTTCTAGGTACAGATGCATTGCCACATTCTTCCACAGCAATTCAATGTGCACAGCAGGCATACTAGTTGATCGGTTTCAGGCTGCCACGGTTGACTCTAAGTACCAGTCAGCGTTCCTGCGACTCGCACATTTGAATATGATTCCTTGGCACAGCTTCTTCCCATCTACCCACGACGTCGGTGTAGGCACAGGCCGACAGCAGATGTCCACACTTGGGGGCACGGAGACAAGAATGCACCGCCAAAGATGGACCGCCACTCTGATTCCCGCACAATAAGCGTTGTATAGGCATGCACCTGCCTGAATTCCTTGAGTTGTTCATGTGGTTGAGCGTTGACGCCCAGCCATCAGTTGTCACATAAAAATGTGCCGTTAGGTGATGAATCGGAGGACGCCCCTTCCAGAGTCCGCCACCTCTATCATGTCTCCCGCATCCATTGATTCCGCCCAACTATCAAGGCATGCCACGGCCGGAACGTCGAGCCCACCGCTTAAGACAAGGAAAAGAATCATCGTCTGCTGTGATGGGTAGGTAATGAGACCAGTGGTGGTAGACTGAAAGCAGTAACCTGTTTGCGAACCATCCTCGTCATGACAGAACATGGCAAGACGGCGTCGTAGTAAAGGAACGCTGGAAATATACCAATATTTTAGTGAGTATACTTCGAGTTCAGGGTAACCAGACTGAGTTGTGGCATTTCATCCTCAGAAATTCTCTCGTGCACTCAATCATCATGACGAACGACAGTACGTCAGTACCAAGTCAACGATGCTAACGAGTTGTTAATCCTGTTCTCGATAGCGAATATGCGATACCGCAGGTTGTGTTTTATCAAGCTGGCATCGGAAGTTCGCCAAACTTCTACTCAGAATATATACAAGGCGAGTTCCTTCGTATTCTGTAAGTACTACCTGACTCAGTTTCCCCGCAGGTGCTACTGGAGCATCACTAGGTAGAGAATAACCACTATTGCGGTATCTGACTTACGCACAGTTGTGTTTGGGCAGTGGAGAAAGTACAGGAGGCATATGCTTTTATCGCACAGTGAGCGCCATGTTCTTGAAGGCCATCCGGTGTCAGAGACCTGATTCCAACGTCGACAGGAATTTCCATCCAGGAGACGAGGTACGGCAAGCAGTTTCGGCATGGCTGCCACACTCTTACTCATATGTCGTAGATCTTCTTGTTCGGCTTCTCAAGAGTGAGTATATCTGGACACATCGAATTTCTATCTCTCTAACAGTAAACAGGGTGCATATACAGTGCGCATGGTTGCTATGTTTATCGCAAGTTCCTCCCCAACTATGTTGTCTACGCCAATGCTCATTCTATTCATGCAGGGCGCTATCGGGGTTCTGGATAAGACCGATATGGACTACTTTGCGGACATCTTTCTCGCTTACCAAAAACTGGGCAAGTCAAGCGACCCTGCCGGTCTGTTTCAGATATCTGGGTCACGTGGTTCTTAGTGACAGGTTGCTGTCCCAGAAATAGGAAAGCTACGGGCCGAGCTTACTCCTTGGACCTCCCCTACGTCTCGTGGCAAATTGAGAGCTGTTTCTAATGACCATACCTTCTCGATCAAGTAAGCAACTAATTAATTACCTGGTGATGTCTGTCGTAATTCGTTACCAGGTGTGTTGGCGTCTTTGATACCGTCGGTTCCGTCGGGCTACCGGAGGAGATTACTCGCAAGTCGCCATCTACCAAGTCGATATTTGGTTTCCCAAACACAGAACTCGGTGAACACATCGAGCAGGCGTACCAAGCCCTGGCCATCAACGAGACTAGGCTCGATTTTGTAGGCACCCGTATGATCCTGGATGACTTGTCCAGTTCAATCTGCTTTCCACAGAACTGTAATAAATTTGAACAGACGCAGGGTGGCCGCCGCAAGGGACAAGTTTTGAAGCAGGTAAGTGGTGATCACAGAACCGGTTCACGATGCTAAACTGATATCTAGTGCTGGTTCGGTGGTAAGTGAAGTCCCACCGCACTTCGTTATGACAGATAGAGTAACATGACCCTAAAATAAAGGAGAACATTCTGACGTGAGTATATTCCGTTTTGATACTGCTCCTTTTGGACTAAGTGTCTGGAAGGTTGGAGGTGGCTGGCACGATCATGACCTATCGGATCTGTCTCTCGTTTGGATGGTGGCAAATATCGAAGACATACTTTCCGTGGACCTGAAGTACATCAGATCACTTCCTGACCCCGTCAGCCCTTGGGGAAAACAGCCTCCCCACGAGTGAGTACACACACATACCATTTTTTGTCCTTTGACCAAGGATAGCTCCTGCACCGGGATCTTCGCCCTAGCCCTGGAAAATGCGCGACAGCTCCCCACTAAGACCGACGACGTCACGCATGAAACGATCCACCCGTCCGTGCTTGAACAGGATCACATGGGCCCGCAATTGCGCGAGTGCATACAGAACAATCCCTTATTAGTGTGCGGCCTGCTGCCCCTTGAAGAAGAAATGAAAAGGAGTTGGCCTTATGTCCCTGGAAAGAATATCCCGTTGGATTCCAAAGATTCGACGCAAGTGGCTTCCGTTACGGGTATTGAGGCTACCGTCATTTGGAGCGCGACGCGGGAGGTCCTAAGTGTTGGTACGCAATTGGGGGTAGAAGTAATCAAGGGAGTCCAGAGTCAAGTTGCGGCAAGCAAGAGTACTAACCATGTTGCTGGTGAACAGTCATCTGCTATTTCTTGGTTGATGAGCCTTGCCCATGAAAGCCACGCTGGAGCTGTCCTGAAGGAGTTCGTCAGGAACCACGGACACTGATGTAATGGGTTTGAGGTCTGAATTCTACCCTAGCACTATTTCTTCGAATCGTATGTACTTAATTTCTGATTTCCCGAGTGACATGGTCATCATCGTGATTTGTAATATATCATATATAATGCCATCCTTGACGGCGACTCGCCACAAAACGATAGTAGATGGGTTGATTACAAGGGAAACGAATATTAGGGTACTCGAAGTTCTCCATCCCGCTTTGTGCCACAAAGTGTCAGAACTTGTTCGGTTTCTTGCAAAACGGTTTTGACTACCCAAATCGAAACCATGTCAGGCAGTATTGAATGACTGATGAAACAGCTCTCACCCTTTGCACGGTACTCTCCATGTTTCTGTTCCAGTCGCTCATATCCCTCGCGGAGTTTTTCCTCCTGATCTCGAATGACTTCATCCTCTCGCTGGAGTTTCTCCGCCTCTATGCGGAGCTTTGATAGGGTCTGCGTGACGTTACGGCGGAGCGCTTTCAAGCCGGTAAGTTCTTCTTGGTATTTCTGACAGATGACACTCCATTCCTCGTCTACACATTGGGTCAAGAAGGGAGGTGACGATCGCAAATAATAACTCACCAGCACGCTCCACCTGGGCAGCAGCAGCGTGGTACTTAGTCATTTGGTGGGCCCAATCTCGGTCCATTGCCCATGACACGGTTTTCGTCGAGTGAGCGATACTCATTCGAAGTTCAGAGTTATTACGCTTGAGGCTACTTCGTCTACGAGGCATATCAAACCGAGGCATGCCATCCGTGGTCGGCTCATCCTCCGACGGTGGTGAGGGGGTACTATCTTCTGCAGAGTCTCTCTGCCGGGTTCTGTTGGCTTCAAGAAGTGTCACATCTACAGGGCTGTCGCATATTTCCATAAAGGCGGCAGAGGTGGATCCATGATACGGGACTGGTAAAGGGTCCGGTGATATAATGGAGAGGCGACCGAGGGACTCCACCTCGGAATGACTCTTGACACAGGAACGATCACTGTGATCCATACCGAGCTCGTGTGGATCCTCGGCGATGGTATGTATGGAATGCCTGTTCTCATAGAGCTTGTCCTCTGTAAGCTTGCCCATATCAATCGATGTGCTTTGCTCGTACTTTGAGGCGCGACTTTGAGTACATTCCTGTACGATGGTGGTGACATGGGAAGCGACGTTTTCCTGAAAATGATTCGATGCGTGTAAGGACACGCGTTCTTCAGCATGAATTTCCTGACCCCTGACGCATTGAACAGCATCTTTGATGACAACTGATCGACTAGGTGATGGGGCCCGAAAATTGGCACCTTTTGTGTCGCCCGTAGACATACCAGGACGCCTTTTCAGTGTGGAACTCTTTAACGGCAATTTTTCAGAGATGGACGAACGACGCGAATGGGCAGATTGCATGGAGGAACGACGACCGGATATGGTGTGATGGTGCGGTACCAAGTTCGCACATCGATCACAACAGAAGGAACCACGTTGTCTGAGCGTATCAGGGGAGGATATTTTCCTTAACGCGTCGGAGCCTTCCTGCAGTCGGATCCATTTCTCGATCTCTTTAACCCGAAAGTCGGGTGGGGCGTGGAGAGTAAGGAAGGGTATACGAGTTCCGGGGTTGCCTGCGGAATAGGTCTTCGCGAGGCGCTGACACTTCCTAACCATACGATCTTTCAGGCGGCGAATGTCGAGGATGCGGTCCCAAGAAGCATTACGCTGCTTTTCCAGTTCAGCTAGCTCTGCCCTTAGAAGGAAGGCATATATCTGGGCCGTCCGAGGGGGAAGTAGCACCTTTTTTTTCGAGGAAAGAGATGAGTAGGGAAGCGCGTACAAGCTGTTTCAAACCTTGAGCTCGTTGGGGGTATCGGTACATTGAAGGAAACGGCAACCAGACTGTCTGGTGAGTTCATCATGAGGTTCGAGCTGGCCTCTGATTGGGCTGGGTTGTAGGTAGTCCAAAGGAGGGGGTGTGGCAGAACTCGACGATGAGCGTCGATGCATCTGGTGGTCGGAGCAGAGCGGGGGACTCATTTAAACAGCACAGTTACCACGAGTACGCAGGAATAAACAATGATGTTTGGACACTAGCTTTGTACATCAGCTTGCCATTTGTACGCCATTAGGTCGTCGACAGTCGAGCTCCATTAACAGCCAACATTACTCGGACCACGCCAGTAAAATAAAGGCGAAAGCCCTCTGATAAAGGCTTCCAGATTTAGTCAGCAGATGCGTGAGAATCGTTGACCACACATGGTAAAATTTCCCGGAAGCACTTCTTGTTCCTTTCCAGCACATCCATCACTCGCCTCGCTCCCTCCTTTATGTCGTTGACATTGGCGAAATATGAAAACTTTCTTCTCAAGAATGTCTCAACAATATCAACCCTCGAATCTTCCCTCAGGTCTATAACATGGTTCTTACCTGGAAGATTCAAGGACGCCGACCTTGTGTCCGAGGCTTGTTAGTCGTATATTACTGCCAACGCGTGTCGTGTGTAACCCAGACGTACCCTCCTACAGTATCCGCCCTATTGAATATCATAAGCTTGTATCATGACACCTTGCTCACGAAAATCGTGAAGAGTGACCCACAATGGAGGTCCATTCTCCCCACCCCCCTTCATACTAAATACACTCGCGCATGGTCTAACAAGGATGCTCTCTACAAATGGATCGCTCGAGCACTTGAGCTAATTAGGTTCAGTCAGCTCCTTGTCGAGATGGTTATGAGACGCAAGTTACCCACCCGAGCCAGATGGCGCGGCATCATTCTGTTGGAAACTGTCAAGTAAACCCAGCTCCGAGATGAATCGTACACAGGTCCTGATATTTGTTCTGCTAGGGTAATTCTTCGGTTGATCCTTCTAAGGATTACCCACAGACCCCTACTATCGCCCCCCATTCCTGAACGCGACATTGACCCTGCCGCCTTACCACCGCCTTCCATTCACTCCTCCCCTACACTTGCCCCTACCACTCCTTCCCCGTCCCTACCCCCAACTCCAGACCACCTCAAGAATAATCGTGTTCCTTTACAACCCTCCGCTCTCATGCTTACTCCTCCTCCTCCCGGACGTGCCGGTACATCTGTGGAAGATTATCTTCTTCCAAAAGCTCTGACAACAGCTTCTGTCAGACCTTCTTTACAACTCGTGAATCCTCTCGCATCCATCCAGGACTGGTCAGCAGAGATTATTTACATCCTTCGGCCCCTGATTTATGGTAGGTTATATTGTCATTTCCAGAAGAATTTCACGGGATAGCCTTTCAGTGGCCATGTTGACCAGAGGGAAGCACAATGACCGCGCCCTCATGACTGTCTTCGCACTCGAGCTCCTATCTCGCAACCTACGTCGAGCCCCATCTCCATCTTCAACTGTAGAGCGGGACGAGTATGCACGGAGAGACCGGGACTTAGCTTGGTACCTCCTTCGCGGGTCTGTATGGGATTCGTACACGCGGTGAGCTTACCTCTTTGAAACTTATAATGCCTTATCTGATCCATTCTGTCTTCCTCCAGACCGAAGATTGAATCGATCGCGGAAAATATTGCTACCAAACCTGTAGTCGGAGCCCTAAGTATGATAATCAGAGATTGGATACCATTGATCGACAAGTACTACTACTGTGAGTGTTGCCTCTTTCGTTCCTTTTCACCTTAATGATAACGTGTTCAGATACGGCGCTTTGAAATCATTGTGCGACATGTACGTTACAATTGGAGACCGCCCCTCTTCCAAACTGCCCGATCCCGATTCTTTCGTTCTCACATTTTCCTTTGTGGCGAGCCAACATCGTCACGGATCGTAGAATCCCGAAATGCTCTGAGATGATAATGCCATGTGATGTTCGAGATGTTCAACCAGTCAAAGTCTGTCGCATTCAGGGCATTTCGTATCCAATCTCAAAAATGCACTTTCTTGTCAGAACATGTGCCAAGCGGCATGATTACGCCATTCATCAGACAACTTGACACAAGGACCTAGGGAGTGCACAAGACACTTGATTATTCCCAAAGTCGTCGGTCGTTTGCAGTACCTTTTATTGATCATGATTATTCGGACCTGATATGTCTCGCACGCTTGCACCTAAGTGATCCAACTAAGATTATGATGTTCTACATGCTGTTGCACTCAGCATATGCACCTGTGTTACTTGCAGTTGTTTCAAGGGGGAGATTGAGTGCCGGGTCGAAGTAGTAGGATCATCTAGAGGAATATTTAGGTAGTTGCCTGACGCGCGTGGTGGTGGCTGTGTTTGAGCGCGGAGCTGGGAAACGAAGTTTTCGCATGTTTATGCCGCCTCTTCCGAGTCGTCTAACAACGTTCGATCCAACATTCAGCAAGGACTGTAATGTCTATTAACGACGTGGACTTTGACATGTCTCCAAGCAGGAAATCGTTCGTTTTGGTCACTTCCGGATGTTCCAGGGTTTGCTTACTTGCTTTCTGCTTCAGGTCTCGCAACCATTCTACTGACACCCACCGCACCCGGCGCTCTCACCGGTCGTACTCACGAGACCGACGAGACCGACGAAAAGAAAGAGAAAGAGATAGCGAAGACATGCGTAGACGGAGTCGTGAAAGAGATTACCGAGAAAGGGACAGACGAAGCAGGTCTCGCGAAAGGTCCCACAGGGATAGGGAGAGAGACAGAGACAGAGAGAGGGACGGAGGACGCCGCCACCACAACGACCGACGGGAGCAAGGTGAAAGTCGTCACAGGGATCGCGACGAGAAAGAGAGGCGTCGCAAGAGAGAGGAAGGCGAAGAGTCTCTTGAGCTAAGGGACCAGGAAGACCGATCCAAACGAAAAAGACATGACGAAATTGACAGTCCCCGAAGCAGGACTTCTGACCGCAGGGATCGTTCGCGTGATCGCAGGTATGACGAGAAGAGGATAAGGGATCCTCGGGACGAGTTTGATGATCTGCCACGGTTTCGAAGAGACAAGGAGCGTCGTGAAACAAAACCCCTTCCAATCGATGACACACCACTCGAGGATGATGAATTTGACAAACGTTCCTTAAGACGAAGCCCCCCTGTCAGGTACGTATATTGTTTTCTCTTGTATTCCATCTTACCCCTTCTGCTGGTAGACGTAGCTCTCCAAAATATGACCTTCCTGTCGAAGATTACAATCCCGATGAACCTAAAGAAGATGATTCTGAAGCTCGGTCTGTCTTTGTTTCTCAGCTTGCCGCTCGTCTCACGGCGCGTGACCTTGGGTATTTCTTTGAAGACAAATTGGGTGAAGGGACTGTTATGGATGCTCGAATTGTTACCGATAGGATTTCCCGTCGATCCAAAGGGTAAGCATTGTATCTGCAATCTGCTAAGGCAGTGGTTCATTCGTTTTTAAGCATTGGTTATGTCGAGTTCCGTTCCGTAGATCTAGTGGAGAAGGCTATCGCCCTCAGCGGCACAATCGTAATGGGTTTACCTATCGTGGTCCAGTTGACTGAATCAGAGAGGAATAGACTTCACCCAGGAGACGGGTCGGGCATATACTTCTTTTGTTGTATTTGGCTTATACTCTATTCCAGGAATCTCAACCTACCACCCGGTGTTAACGCTTCCCATGGGGCAATGCAGTGGGTCACTTTCCTTGGTCAAACATGCGCAAGTGTGACTGACACGAGTCACTATAGATTATATGTTGGCTCCTTGCATTTCAACCTCACAGAATCCGATATCAAACAGGTCTTTGAGCCTTTTGGTGAATTAGAATTTGTTGATCTGCACAGGGACCCGATGACTGGCAGAAGCAAAGGCTATGCATTCGTGCAGTAAGCGTTTTGGCTGCATCCCCCGCAATGCTTATGCTCACATACTGACAGGTACAAAAGGGCGGACGATGCCAAGATGGCGTTGGAGCAAATGGAAGGTTTTGAACTGGCGGGGAGGACTGTATGCAATCATTCGTGGTTTTCGTTTTGGTTTGGCTCACAACACGCTTAGCTGCGTGTTAACACTGTACATGAGAAGGGCACCGTAAAGTACACTCAGCAAGATTCCCTGGACGAATCTGGCGGTAAGTCCGCCGTAATTCCATGTGCGATGACGGGGTATTGATTGTCGCATTTTAAGGCGGTAATTTGAACGCAGCATCACGTCAGGCACTAATGCAGAAACTTGCTAGAATCGAACCTGCGCCGAAACCTCTGCCCGTGTATGCTTTAGTTTACAAAGTTTGACGGTATCTACTAACTGGAGTTTTGGAATGACAGAACCAAACCAAACATTCCTCAGGCGATGCAATCACGCTCTGTTCTACTGAAGAATATGTTTAATCCGGAAGAGTTAGCATTCATCTTGATTCTAGAGTTACAATCCTACTAATGCCTTTGCAGAGAAACAGAACGTGATTGGGATAAGGATCTTGCTGACGATGTCAAAGGTGAATGCGAAGATAAGTATGGCAAGGTAGATGCTATCAAGGTCGAGAAAGACAGCCAGGTTGGCACCTCTTGTCGTGACTGGCATCCAAAGCTGACTATAAGAGCAGGGCGAGATATACCTGAAGTTCAATAGCATTGATTCTGCAAAGAAAGCCATCCAGGGATTGAATGGGCGGTGGTTTGGAGGGCGACAAGTCTCTGCCGCATTCATATCCGACGCTATTATGATGGCTCACCAATAAACACGATACTAACCTAACGTCTGATGCATTGCAGAATACACGGTTCTGAACACGCGTCCTATTAATTCTTCTGAGCCACAGGCATTTTTCCGGTGCACCTTCAAAAAGTTTTGCCTGTACATAGCTTGTACGGGATCATGCACAGGCAGGTTTACAATTGATTTCTTGTTCCTGCTGTACTATGAGTTTTTCCCTTCCACAAAAATGTCTCTGTAGATTGTCTCGTTTCTCGAAAGTAGCAGATCAATTCTTTAATAGGAACACTTGAGATTTCAGTGCTTTGCTTCTAGGACTGCTCTAACCTTGGCATGTATTGTTGCCCTACCAGGAAAAGAGCAATTCCAGATATGTGGATAAGAGATTACTCCAATGTCTGAGGTATTTATCCCCCAAAATATCAGTTTAACTCCTGTCTGCTGCTATTTCAGTATGGGTCCTGTTTGGTGCCTTTCTAGACCTTGTGGATGTTCATCTCATGATATATTGCCAGCTTCTGTGCACCTCACCAGAGTAGAGTTTTATAAATTCCACAGTGGATTTAGAATATGGTTGATTGACCAATCACACCAGATTGCAGTATTTCTGTTAAATTCAGATCCTTTGTGAGTATGTCCAGTGATGTTCAGACTGGATGGGAATGGAGTGACAGGAGGGTGAGGATACTGTTATGATTTATATATCCCAAACTTATCCTATTCTTTTCCTTTACTTGCTATATGTTTATACATTTCCTTCTTTGACCATTGCTTACTAATCATATGAGTACCCTTACAATCACATGAGAACCCTAACAGTCATGGACATTCTTTTTTCATGTTCCATGATATTCCATCATTGTCACATGATTCACTTACTCAGTGAATCACTCATCACTATATAGTTTTCACCTTCCACTTCCCTTTTTCTTTAAGCTAGAGCTCCCTTTGAATATCTCCTTTGTATCTGAAACAACCCTAATAGCTACTAGAGCTTTCAGGTTACCACTAGGCAGCTTAGACTAGAATAGATAGAGGAAAACTCAAGAGGATCTGACTGAGGATCCCTTGATTGTCAATTTGGGTCCTTATATACCTAAGTATATATTTGTCCCTATTTGGTCCATTATCCAAATATAGTTGTAAACAGCCATAAGGCTGTAAAGCAGAGATTAAAGAAATACAGTGAGCTCAAAAATCCTTTTCCTGTTGGCCTCATTTGCAATGTGTGATGCACACTGCCTACTTCTGTGGGAATTTCACTTAGCCTTGGTGGAGTTATAAATAGAGCATACTCCTGGCTATCAAATTGGTCCCTGAGTCATGTGACAGAAGTCACATAGTGCAGAGATATGGCCATTTTAAAACAGTGATGTCATGAAAAGGATTTTTGAGCTTTTGAGTTGGTGACTAGGATCATGGTTATATAGTAGAATGATTGGCCTTATTTGCTTGTACAAACAAAGACATACATGCCAATAATATATCTGAGTTTAAAAAAGTTCACACATCCCTTAGTTTTCAACCACCATCATAGTT
>JBBPTP010000045.1:0-37100 GCA_038094195.1 Pulveroboletus aff. carminiporus | reverse complement strand
CATCCTTCTTTCACGGATCGGCGTCCAGCCTACGATACTGGAACATTTTGACTAAACCTGGATGTGCCACGTATGTCGTACTTGAGTTCGCGGCAGGGATGATGATGACAATACATGCTACGTCGTCAGACGAGGTTCGGGGCAGGCGCCCGTTTAATTTTGTCGCATTGGAAGCGAGATCCATCATGTGTACATGTGGTGATGAAACTCGGCGTGCCTGCGGAGGTCAAGGAAACGAGATCGATTGGCATACGTACTTTATTCCACCTCTATGTCCACTCGATACATAAATTCGCGTCGCGTTGGCATCCAATCATGTACATGTTTGATCGAAGACCAGAGTCAGCAAGTAAAGGCTTCCGTGAGGCGAAGTAGACTTGTTGCTCACTCCCGTCACACGCACATCACCGTGGCGGCTGACTTGCCCGTCTGCGTCCGCCTCGCTCTCCCCGGGCTCTCTCCCCTTCTCCTTTCGCGGGTTCCCCTCCCTGCCAACGATGAGGTCGGCTCCAGTTCGCGCGTGTGCCTTCCTGTCTCTTCTCTTCTCGTCCCTCCTTCTCCACGTCGTCGCCCAGTCCACCTCTGCATCAAACTCGACCATCGCCAGCTCGTCTACTCCCTCCTCGACCCCGTCCCAGACCCCGACCCCGACCCCGACTCCTTCCTCGAATCTCACCACCTTTCTTGCAACGAGTTCTTACACCACAACCTCCGTCAGTCAATCTGGCAGCCAAGACATCCCGTTCACTACCGTAGTTCCCGTCGTCTATAATGTCACTAGCACCCTTCCAACCCCCACCGCTTCAGCGTCTGCCTCTCCGTCGCCAACACCCATTGTACTGGCTACCGAGATCACTCCCGCTTTCGGCGTTCTAGGAGCCATCCTCATTTTGACGGGCTTACCAAGTGCGTTCTGGGGTCACAAGAATAGGTGGTGCGCCGTTTACTCCCCTCTTCACATTCAATCATTGAATTCTCGTCCTTCAGGACTTCGTTCTTCCTCATCGGCTTTTATACCCTGTCGCTCGTTTGCTTCGTGCTTATTGTCAAATTCGGCATCCTTCCAGCAGTTAATCCCCCGAATAAAACGCTTCAAGGCATGTTCGTACTCGCTTGTTCTGTGGCCGGCATAATGGGCGGTGCCTTCACCATCTTCTTCTGGAAAGCCACCAAATACTTCATCGGGGCTTGGGGAGGCTTTGCCTTTGGTTTATGGATACAATGTTTCAGAGATGGTGGCCTCATTCCATCCGTTGGACTACGCTGGATATTGTACCTCGGTACGACCTGGATGAATCTTGCATTCCGGACCTAACGTCTCTCCTAGCTTGCGGTGTCGTCGCCTTTGTGCTTTGCACGATTCCGAAGCTTCATTGGCACATGCTACTTTTAGCGACCGCCTTCGTTGGATCATCGGCGTTCATTTTAGGCGTCGACTGCTACACCACTGCTGGACTCAAGGAAGTACGTAATGCTTGATGTTGCGCGGTTCTGTTCGGGTGCTCACACACCTCGCAAGTTCTATGTATGGAACTTGGGATTCAGTGACATGTTCCCCAAGTACACCAGCAACAGCATTGCGTTTCCTGTCTCGCAGACTATGGAGATTGAGCTTGGCTTGATCGGTGCGGTCGCCCTTATGGGAGGCGCAGTCCAATTGCGCATCCTTCGTGTTCTCCAGCGCAAGTTAAAAGAGATCGCCGAGGAGCAAAGGCGCAGAGACGAAGAGGCTGACCTCAACGTGTCTGACCGATTTGCGCAGCTCGCGAAAGAGAAAGAGGAGTGGGAGAATGACCACCCGTCCCTTGGCACGCATGCTCGGTCAGGCAGCGGATATTCGGGGACGCCTCTCATGAAGGAATTCCCAACATCTGGATCCAACGAGGGCCGTTCGTCCACTTTTACTCTTGTCGGTGGCCGTGCCCGGCATACTTCTGGCGTATCCGACTTCATGGCAGCACCGATGCCCGAGGACGAACTCAAGCGTAGTGCAAGAGGCTCTCAGGCTCCGGGAACTCTCCTCCCCCGTCTAGACCTTGGAATTGGAATTCAAGACGACGTCCCTGCAGGTTTCATCACCGATGCAGCGCCGGAAGTCGGCAAAGAAGCCAGAGAAGCCCAAAGAGCTCAGATTTCCGCCGAACTGAGTGAACTTGTCCGCAAGGAGGAACTACTTGCTGAAATTCAGACCATCAGGCGTTCCATTGATGCCCTGCGATCAGACACACCTGGCGTAGACTCTGATGATTCTCGTTCACGCAAGGTCTCACTCACCTCACGTCGTACTCTTAGTTACGATCTGGACAATGCTATTACCCCTCGGCCGCACACACGACCTCCTAGACAACCTGATCCTCGTGGTCGTGCACTATCTATGGAGTTGTCGAAGCTCGTTGATGCACCTCCCCTTGGCGCCTCCATAAGCCGTCCCACGAGCGTTCCCTTGCCAAAAGACGACGATTGGGATGCTTACGTACGTGACCGCAAACTGCTTCAGCCACCATCAGGTGTGACTGCACCGATTCCAACCACACCTGTCTCTGCCACCATGCCCAACGCCCAACGTCTCCCCATGCCTCAGGCAGTGACTGAAGCTCTCGTCCAGCGCAAGCGTCGTGAGAGCATGCTCGAGGTCAGCGGTAACGACACCACTCCCAGGGACACCTCAGATGAAGACGTGCCCATCGCCGCTACTCTTGCTAATGCAGCGAAAGGGCAGATGAAGAAATCACAGAGCCATACTACTAGCAACATCCCTCCCGTGCTGCTGCAACCACCCGGTCATGCGCCTGTGTTTGAGCAGCCTCCATCCAACATCACCCCCCACATCCTCACCCGTGCTCGCCCGGCGAAGAGCTCGCCCGAGCCGAACCCAAACATTCCTATTGTGTTACCCCCAACGCGGCCTCTCAAACCAGCTGCACAGGACACCTCATCAAACGTGCCTTTTATCTTACCTCGTGGTGGCAACGTTGTCGCCCCCGTTCCACACAAGGCTGAGCCACCACGTGTTGCGACATTCGAGGAACTAGAAGAGCGCCATAGACAAAAGATGCGTGGGCTGCAAAATCCAATCACTCAAGCTGAAAAGGAGTCAGCGGACCTCGCAGCGGCCAAGAGTCGCTGGGAACGATCAATGGCCATTGAGCGGGAGGTAGTGAGTAGACGCCAAGCGGAAAAAGTGGCGGAACTCGAACGAGAGGAAAGGGCGAAGCGCAAATCGGACGATGGGTCGGGTAAACGAGGTGCGGGATTAATCGACGGAGGCAAACCGGGCGATCGCAGCTCCAGCGCCAATGCCTTGAGCGCAGATAGGCTAGCTGTGGTCGGTGGTGGGTTTAACACCTCGAGTTCTTCGAAGCGGCAGTCGATGTTGCGAGTTGAGGACTGGCAACGATACCAACATGATATAGAGCTGGGCGTCCGCCCGAACCCCAGGGGACCTAGGCGCGACTCTCGGGCGCCTGCCAATGCGACTGTTCCTTTCCCTGGGCAGAGTCGACCTCGCGATGGATCCGGCGATGGGCGAAAGTCGTCTGGATTTCTCCGTGACCCCCCGAGTTAGAAGGTCGGATGTTCTATCGTCGTTCTACGAGCGTTTGGAGATCAATTTGCGACGAGTTGCGACGATGACGACTCTTCTTGATGCATACGGGGACTATTGACTTGATGGACCATATTTCCACTCGACCTTTTGATACGAATTACATTGGAATATTCTCTCGTATTTTAGTCGCTGTTTGACATCTACGTCGTCCGTTCTTGCACTTTCAGGACGTTGTAATACATGTTGTCCGGGTTTGGTATATCATACGCGGGTTCCGAGGTTGCCGTGTGACCGAGAGTGTGGCGGTGCTGATACCCCTGGGATGATTGTGGCTGAATTCCCACGAAGTGGCACGTGTTGTGTACGAATTTGTCATCAACAAGACATTGAACGACTCTCAGGCTTTTCTCGTTTTTCCCACCTCTGTTCTCGATTCCCACAGCTGGCAGCCAACGTCGTTATCCCTGGCGGGAAACTGTTATGAGGACGTTCCATCCTTTCTCTTCCCCACACATCTCCATGCCCGACGCCGCTCACCTCGACGCTCACCTCCACCAGGCTGCGTCAAAGAGCTCGTCTCCTCGCCCCCCCTCCCCGCCCCAACCGTCCCTCGACATTCTCGTAGACACTACTCCCCCCGCCGAACATATTCCCCATCAATCTACCCAGCAGTTGCCGTCCGTCAATCCCCCTACCCCCAACAACAACAACAGCGTCGTCAACCACACCCATCCTACCGTGACCGCCGCGCCCCCCTCCGTCCTTTCTAATCCCGATCCGAGCGCGTCTCTCCAGTCCATCCTTGCCGCAGGCCGTAAAGACCAGTTACCTCCCGAGTCTGCCCTCCATCACTGGGTCATTCCTCCTCCCCATCATCAGCTCACAGCCTCGCATCACGTCACCTTGCTCCCCCAAGTAAGTCCGTCCCTTCCCGAGCGCTTAAACGCGTCGTTGTTCACCTTGCTTTCGCGATAAGCCCTCTGGTAGTAAGAACAGTAAGCGTAAGCTCGACGAAGGTGAATTGGAGGATCCCCATCCGAAAATTCGTCGTACTGTACGCGATCATGTCTCCCAGGATCCGGCGCGCGTCATACCGATGACCACAGTAATGTGTCTGCACGCCGCCGTTGCCCAAAAGTCATATGGCAGCGAAAAGCGTTTCCTCTGCCCCCCTCCTATCGTCCATATTCAGGGACCAGTATGGCAGATGCGCTCCCAACAACTCTCCATGGCTGTCGTTTCTGAGCAAGGAGAACGCTCGTTTGATCAGAAAACCTCTCTAGACAATAACATGACTGGTAGCTTCAAGTTCCTTCACGTCACCGGTACCGCCAAGGCAAAGAGCTTCACTCTATCTCTCGACATCATGGATCCTCCGTCCGCCACAGGAGAGGGCGGCGGCGATAATGCTGGTGGCCGTGTTTGGGCGTCTTTTGATTCAGCTCCTGTAACAATTATATCTAAGCCCTCCAAGAAGACAGCCAAGACGCGTAATATCTCGTCGTGCATCCTGGCTGGTGGCCCAGTTTCTCTTTTCAACCGTATCAACTCACAGACGGTTCGCACCAAATACATGACCATTGACTCTGCCCAATTGTGTGCCAGTAACGTCAGTTGGTCAGCTTTCAATGTAAATGTAGTGCGCCGCCCAGAGGATGCGCCGCCAGTCCATGGTATGTTTTCACGTGACCTGAAAGTATTATACACTAATACTCACGTTCACAATACTCTAGGTGGTCATCAGGCCGTGACGTACGGGTGTGAAGTAGTGTTGTCTGACACGCTTTCCAACATCGCGACATCACCCCTCGTCATTCGCAAGGTAGACAAGGGCCGAGTGTCTCCAGAAGATGGTGGCCCTGTCAGTCAGATGCAAAAAATAGCATTGCAACGGGTCAATCCCGATGGCTCGAGACATTACTTGTCTGCTGCTGGCCCTGTCCCTGGCCCACCAGGAGTTGCTTCATCTACCCCTGGAGTATCATCCCAGAGTGGAACGCACCCTCTCATTTTCCAGTCACCTCGTATTCGAGAAGAAATGAAGGAGGGCGTTCGAGTTCTCTCTGACGAAGTGGATGATTATTTGTGCTGGACGATCGTCGGCATCTGTATGCGTCCTGTGTGTCAGTCGTGACTTCACTTGCTGACCATTACTATTCATAGCCAAGTTTCAATACACGTTTTTCGATGCATTTGGTCAGAACAATTCAATACCCGAACTTCCTATCACGCCATTCCCAACTCTGTTTACGGCTCCGAGCTACCGTCCAGCGAATAACACATTGGAACTGACAGTCTCAAACTTTTTTTATGAAGATCCGAAAACACGCACGCAGCAACCACTCACAGTCTATCTTGGCAATGTCGGTCCTCTCCGTGCACGCTGCTTCCCCCCGCATGCACCAGGACCACTCACGAATATTTCTTATGGCAGTGGAATTCCGGGCCCATCATCTGAATTAACACCAAATGACGGAGCTATGCCGGGTGTTTCCCCCAATGTTCCTGCGGGGAGATACACGCCGTTGCACACACTAGTGACAGTGGAAATGCCTTCACTCGCCGAAATCATTAAAGCACTCCAGGAAGACGTCATTCCCGACAGTGCAACTGCACCTCATAGTGCACCACCTGGTGGCGAAGGTGCTGCAGCAGGGACCCAGGTTGACGGTCCAACCGGTGGCACCTCACAAACGGCTAACAACTCTCTGCAGTCTTCGATCGCTGGTAGAACTCTACCTATTCTATTTATCAGGGCCTCAGACGGGCTTGGTTATCATTCTGGAAGAACGGTAGCATGCGAGAATGTATTTCAATCCATGGACCTTAGTGGCATGGCTCCAGGTCACGTCCTCACACCACCTGGAGGACCAACAGCAGACCCAAGTTGGCTCGCCGCTGCTCAGGCCGCGGCGAGTGCGGACGGGGGTCTGCACGGATGGACACTAAGGGTTCTGTAACATTAACCACGGCCCTTGCGTTGTTGTTCTCTTGCTTGTTTTCTGCTATATACGTTGTGCTTGACTCCCATTTCAGCTCAGTCGACTTTATGCCTGGATTGTATGCATGCACGACCAAAGAACGAGATGGATATACGTCGTAATGTTATCGCAGTTGTATTGAACTACCCGATCCTTGATGATCACTGACACGTTCGTCGGGGGGACATGCGTGAACGGGATTGGTAGGCCGAGTCAGGTTGTGACAGCTGACAGCCTGCGATAAAAACGTACGACCAAGGCGCGACCAGGACGGCTCTTGCACACCGCCCCGTCGCGCCAACCGTTCACGTACGTACATCAGGTAAGTCCCAAATACACACAGTCAATCGATAAGACTGGCCTGGTTATGATCATATCTTTTTCTTCTTTCCTTCCCACCATCAGCCGTCTCTCCCTCAGAGTTGCTGAACGTCTCTCCTTATTCCCTTGCTACCATAGACAACACCTCTCCACCCAGACCAACAAGCCAAGCATGTTCACCTACGATGGCATTCACTCTCAGCTCGAGTGGAACTCCACCCTGAGTCCTGCAAAGGCCATTCAACCAACCGCTGAAACCAAGTTCCTTCGCAAGGTACGTCACCCCGATCCACCCGCGGGTCAGCTGGGACTCACGTAACCTTTAGACCGCCATCATCGCGACGATTGGTGCGGAACCAGACTTGACGATTCGCTCAAGATTTTTATCCCATTTGCAGGACCAAACACAAACACTGTCGAAAAGCTTTCCGCGTTGAGGCGCGCGGGCGTCAATGTCGGTGGGTCGCCATTTTAATAGTGCGATCGTGCTGTCGTTCACATCACGCTCAACCTCAGTTCGCATGAACTTCTCCCACGGCTCGTATGATTACCACCAGAGTGTCATCGACAACACCAGGAAGATGGTCGCAGGTGAGTAATTTTTTACTTTCAAGACTACGTTGGTGTTGAGGCGTACCCAAAGCCGAGCCCGGACGTCCTGTTGCGGTCGCTTTGGATACTGTACGTGCCCCAAAACGCTCGATCAAAATATCGAGCTCATTATGCCGCAGAAAGGACCTGAGATCCGCACCGGTTTAATGAAAGACGGGAAAGACGTGCGCATATACACTTCGTTCTGTTGATCAACGAGACTCACCTATTTCAGATCCCCATCAAGGCAGGGCATGAATTTATCATTACCACAGACGACAAATACAGCGAATCTTGCGATAGCGAGCGTCTTTGGCTTGACTACGTTGGTACCTTTTGCTAACCAGCACACTGGGAGGCTCTCACCATTTTGTCGCAGAAAAACCTTCCCAAGGTCACTGCACCGGGAAAGCTTGTCTATATTGACGATGGTAACCCCCTTAGTATAGTTTCGATCCATGCACTCACCCACGTTCAGGCATTCTATCTCTCCTTGTCTTGTCCATCGACGGCACCAACGTCCGCGTTCGTGCCCTGAACAACGGCACTCTCTCTTCTCGTAAGGGTGTGAATCTCCCCAAGACCGATGTAGATTTGCCAGCACTCTCTGACAAGGACAAAAAAGACCTCCAATTCGGGGTCAAGAATGGTGTCGACATGATTTTTGCCTCCTTTATTCGCCGCGCACAGGACGTCAAAGACATTCGTCAAGTCCTCGGTCCCGACGGTGCAAGCATCAAGATTATCGTCAAGATCGAGAACGAACAGGGCGTTGAAAACTTTGACGAAATCCTGCGCGAATGTGACGGAGTGATGGTCGCTCGGGGTGATCTTGGTATCGAGATTCCCGCGAGTCAAGTGTTCCTGGCCCAGAAGATGATGATTGCCAAATGCAACATTGCCGGAAAACCTGTCATCGTTGCTACGCAGATGCTTGAGGTGAACCTCGATTTACTTCTTGACTGAATCGAGAGCTAAGTTAATCTCCCACAGTCCATGACGGTAAGCCAATAAAGAATCTTTTGGCGTTGACTTACTAAGAATACATTAGTACAACCCAAGGCCTACACGTGCAGAAGTCAGCGACGTTGCCAACGCTGTACTTGATGGTGCCGATTGCGTCATGTTGTCAGGGGAGACTGCGAAAGGAAGCTATCCCGTGGAATCTGGTACGTTGCATGTCCCAGTTTAGAGTCATCTGCTAAAAATAATTCAAGTTCTGATGATGGCCGAGACATGTCTTCTTGCTGAAGCTGCTATCTGCTACCCCCCTTTATATGACGAGCTGAGAGCAATCCAGCCTCGACCTACTGAGACAGTGGAAACCGTAGCAATCGCTGCGGTTGCTGCAGCCTCCGAGCAGAATGCTAGTGCTATTCTTGTGCTATCCACCAGTGGCAATACCGCTCGTTTGGTGTCCAAGTACCGGCCCCTAGTCCCGATCATCACTGGTATGTTAGTTTACCTGTGGTATTATCTTGTTGTCTTGACGTAGTATTCCTTGATTCAGTGACCCGCAACGAGCAGACCGCCCGTCAGATCCACTTGCACCGTGGATGTTACCCATTCTGGTACCCCGAACCACGCGGTATTCCCGAGAGTCAATGGCAGAAAGATGTGAGTAGCTGGTCCAGAGAAGGAACCTTCCGAGCGCATGTTGAATATGTTTTTATCTCAGGTCGACAATCGCATTCGCTTCGGATTAAAGAATGCTCTTGAATTGAACATCATCAAGACTGGCACAACCATCATTGCAGTCCAGGGATGGAAGGGAGGCCTCGGACACACAAACACCCTTCGGATTCTGTCCGTCCCAACTGATACTGCTGACCTCGAATTGCAACCTCTTGGCGCGCGTTGAGTTATACAGAAGGACTGCTTGTTTCTGATGACGTAGACATCGTTACTGTTTTACTTGTACTGTAGCGAATGGAATCAATGGGTTCAAACACGGCAAGTATGAGAATATGTACCTGACGAACTCGGCTTTTTATCGCCGTCTCGTTCTCTATGCCATCCCGACCCTTGTCATGAACCTTCATATTGCTTTGGCATTTTAACCAGTATGCCAAGTCCATCTCGCTACGTAACCACCTTCAGGCGTGGTTGGCATATAGACCGTACTGGGCTGTCCGCCGTCCAGGAGAAGATGGACACCCAGACCGCCCACGGATTACAGCCGATCCCTCTTCCTGCTTCTGCGTCTGGCACCAAACCACACCGTGTCCGCGTAAGATTAGTAGGCTCCGCGCGCGTACAGTCCGTATCTTGGCTTGGTCGCAGAGAATTCTTCTCTCGTTGTTGCGCTTTCCTCGGGGGACTCTTTGCCGTCTGTGTGGTTCTGATACTCCTGGGCACGGAGGAGATGAACTGGGTCCCAACTTTGAGAGATTCAACCCTAGTCTTCCGCAGGGATGAGCTGCAGAGGATTTGGCGGTGGGAGATAGATAGTGGTCATCATCCAAGCAATGCAAAGAGTGAGGCGCCTCCCATCGTTTGCCGGGTACATGTACTTATCTGGCACCAGTACCAGAACAGATAGGATTCATCACTCCCATACTTAACCCTTCCCTGCCGCCTGCCAAGGCATACACGCTCATTTCATCGTTCACCCCTCCTCATGGTCCTGTGATCACCACGGCGCGAGGAATCGGTTCTCAAAGAACATACCATATAGTACAGAATCCTTTTCAAGGTGTTGATACCGCTGCATACCCACCTAGGCCAATCTCGGGCAGTATCGCAGACCTCGATATAATCGTAGATTATTGTAATTTTATTAATGGAAAGGTGAGCCTTACCCTTCTCTCTGGCTCCGGAGTCGAAATCTAAAAGCAGTCAGTTTGTCCGCGACTGTCTTGAATTTTTACGGATTGGCGCCGGCCTGGATAACGGGCGACGGGTACGACGAGGAAATTTGGACAAAGTCAAGTATATATACACGGAGGAGGGATCTAATGCATCAGATTTTCAGCATACTGATATCCCTCTTGTCCCCGCCGCACAACCAGTGGGACGCTACGGACCTAATGCAGGTTTGCAGAAGAGAAGAGGTTCATATTGGGAACCTCCCTTAAGCCTTCCGCCACCGCAAGGACATTTCTTGGATGTCGCACCATGCCATCTACACAATCCACGTCTTTTCCACATGTATTGGGCTGGTCCATTCGATGACAAGCCGTATACGACCCTTCTTTCGTTTTTGTTTACTCAAAATCTTGGACTTCAACTCGAGAACAGTCGCGGGCTATCATGTCGCCCTCAGTTTTGGGTCTGGATCAATCCTTATCCAGCAGCTGCTGTTCCCGCAGCTTCGGCGTTGATGGACATGTATCACTCCTTGGAGACGAACCCGTGGGCAGCCCCTTTTTTACATCCGCGTTTTAAGGACATCATCAGGTTCAAGCTCTGGAATACTACAGAACAACTCGACAGCATTCCAGAACTTCGGGATGAATGGCGTTCAATGGACACTCTTTTCAATTCTGGGGGCGTATCTATTAACATTCCAGGTCCTGACTCTCCGGGACGGGCATCTGGTAACGGTATGGTGAACCTCCTTGGCTCGAAATCCGAAACATCGTATGACAGGCTTTCTGTCATTCTATCAGACGTGGCTCGATTCATTGTCACCCATCGTTTTGGTGGGATTTACATCGATGCGGACACCTTGCTTCTCCGCGACTGGGAAGAGATATGGGGGTGGAAAGGAGCGTTTGCCTATCGGTGGTCTTATCACGATTTTTACAATACTGCGGTACTCCATCTCAACAAGGGTTCTGCACTTGGATCGTTCCTGTTCCGGACGGCTTTGAAGAACGGCTTCGATTTCCACCCCAGCTCGATCACTCGTTACTTGAAGGATGCATATCTATCGCCGCTGTTGACTCAACTCCCCGACGCACTCTTTGACCCTGCTTGGCTCAATACTGAGGGGCTACAACATGAACGACCACCTCACCCCTTCTTTACCGCGTGAGTCCTGTGTTTTCTCGGCACTGACGAGAATTGGTAACCCCCGTTCAGTTTTTCCGACTTTTTTAACACACCTGCATATCAAAGTCCTGCTCCTCTTGCGACTGGCTTCGATGGGTTCTTCAAAGGGGCGTTTTCGTATCATTTCCACAATTCGTGGTATGCTACACCTACTGCTCACGGTGTATGCCATTCGCTCACGGGCTTGACACTAGGTGGCGACCATTCGATCCGGCTCGTCACTGGCCCGATCTCGGGCCACGCTTCGCAGAAGGTGAGCATGCTGCCAGAGCAGTTGCCAACCCGGACGCGGATCCGGACCATTGGGTAGATGAGATGGGTGATGACAAGATTGATCTCGACTGGGCTACGGTGTTGAAGCGGACGTTTGAGTCGTACGTTCGTGGCGAACGCCCGAACATGTACGGGGAATGGTTACAGTGGTAGACTGGACTTTTTTTTTTTTTTTTCGGACGGTGGATGTATTGAGCATATGTGACGTGCTGCGGAATATACAAGAGAGGAAATGTTTTCGCGCGCAGCCGATGTGATGAGGGACGGAATTTTCACCGAGACCTGGTTATTCCTAAAAGCCTTGGACCGGCGTCGTCGCGAGCCCTCGTCCTCGTCGCCGTTCTCTGGATCCATGGCGTCCCTCAACTATTTTTCCACACCGCAACGTGGAAATGGCTACCCAGAGAAGGCACGTCCGACCAACGGCCTCCCAACCTATTCCTCCGCCGTCCAGGAGAAGATGCACAGACACACTCGCTCCATGTCTTGGACAGTCCCCGTCACCGTCCCAATCCCCGGCGTGCGCACTCGCAGGCTGCGCTTCTTCGTGCCAAATCCCACTCGCATGCAACAGCTTGGCCTCTCGCGCGTCAGTAGGCGACGAGGGCCACTCATCATATGCCTGCTCTTGATCGCCTCTGTCTGCACCTTCTTCTCTTTTGCCCGTAGGTTTGGCCCCGAGGAGAAACAGTGGACTCCCAATTTCGGAGAGTCATCCACTCTCGTCTTTGGCAGAGAAGACATCCAGAGAATTTGGAAATGGGAGATTGCCAGTGGTCACTACCCAAGCAAGAGGGAAAGTAGGTCCTTCGAACGCCCTGACGGTCTGTTTCATCTCTGACGCTTGCCATCAGTTCCAGAGCAGGTCGGCTTGACGACACCACCTCTAAATCCTGCCCTTCCTCCACGAAAGGTACCCACCATCCCTTCTCGATTCAGGCCGCCGCCCGGCCCTGTGGCCACGACGACGCGAGGGGACGGTCCACGTCGTGTGTACCTCGACATCCACAGTCAGCCGCCAAACGTTGCCTACCCACCTCGTCCCGTACCTGGTTCTGTTTCTGACCTAGATATCATCATGGAGCAGTGCGACTTTTCTCAGAACAAGGTAAATACTATGGTCATTCATAGACATTACTCTCATCCTCGCGTACCTAGTATGTTCGCGATTGTCTTGAAGTTCTTCGCCTTGGCGCTGGTCTAGACAATGGTAATCGCCTGAGGAGGGGCAAGATGGACGAGTGGAGATACATTTACATGGAGCAGGACCGTGAAAATTTCACTGAACCGGCGCAAATATCGTTGGCAAACGTCATCGTACCGCGTCCTGCGGAGTCTGCTGGCATTCAGGATCCTAACGCCGGACTTACAAAAAAGCGTGGTGTAGAATGGGAGCCCCCTCTACCTCTCCGTGCAACACTCCAGCACATCCCATATTCCAGTCTCCCGTCACCATGCGACCCTGAAAATCCCCGCCTTTTCCATATGTTCTGGACCGGTCCCTTCACCGACAAACCGTATCTCGCTCTTCTATCCTTTCTGTTCACGCAAAATCTCGGCCTCCATCTGAAAGAGGACACGGAGCCCAACGTTTGTCGGCCAGAGTTTTGGTTGTGGATCAATCCTGGCCCCGCAGCCTCCATTCCCAATCCTTCGGCCCTTACCGACATGTATGAACAACTCAAGACAAACCCTTGGGCGGCTCCTTTCTTGCACCCTAGATTCAAGGATGTTATCAAGTTCAAGCTCTGGAACACTACCGACCAACTTGATGGTATTCCTGAACTCAGGGATGAATGGCGAGAGCTCAGAGAGACTCTGTTTAATTCCGGTGGTCATATTATCAACGTCCCTGCTGACCGATCCAAAAGCGTCGAAGCTTCTACCATGGCAGAGTCGGATAACAACACTGACACGGCCACTGCTGCCAAACCGTCCTCTGCTGGCAGCGACAAACCCGACGAGGATGACATGCTCAACCGCACGGGCTCCAAGTCTTCGTCGTCATACGATCGCCTTTCCGTTATCTTGTCCGACATGGCTCGATTCGTACTATGCCACAGGTTTGGCGGTATTTACCTTGATGCAGACACCATATTCCTGCGAGACTGGGAAGAACTCTGGGGCTGGAAGGGAGCATTTGCATACCGGTGGTCACGTCTGGAAAAGTACAACACTGCAGTGCTTCGTATGAACAAAAACTCTGCTCTCGGATCATTTCTCTTCCGCACGGCCCTCAAAAATGGTTTGGACTTCCACCCTATGACAGTTTCCCGGTACACAAAAGATGCACATTTGGAAGGTCTCCTTTTACGCCTTCCGGATGCTCTTTTCGACTCCGCGTGGCTCAACACTGAAGTTTTCCAGCGCGAGCGGCCCCCTCAGCCATACTTTACAGAGTGAGCGCTATGTATCGATTAAAAGTTGTCTTTGCTGAACGACTTTCGAAAGATTCGCCGACTTTTTCAACACTCCCACACAAAATAGTGCGGCACCGCAAGCTCTGGGATTCGAAGGTTTCTTCCGCGGTGCCTACTCTTATCACTTTCATAACTTTTGGTGAGTACTCCATGTGGTTAAATGCAACTCCGCCGCTTGACCTTCGTACTCAGGTGGAAGCCATTTGACCCTTCACGCAATTGGCCAGATCTTGGCCCCAAGTTTGCAGCGGGCGAAAGAGCTGCACGTGCCGCTGCCATCCCAGATGTCGAACCCGAAGAATGGGTGGACAGAGTCATCGATGATAAACGGGACCTTGACTGGGCGACTGTTCTCAAACGAACCTTTGAAGCATACATTCGTGGTGAACAGCCAAACATGTATGGAGAGTGGCTTCAGTGGTGACGATTCGCAGGGTCTCGCTAACCTACTGATCTTCACTACCCATTCGACAATCTACTTCGATATTCGGCCCCACATTTTTATGATTACGCATATCGTACATGCACACAACTTGCATTACCCACTATTGTTGGATTAGAAATCTCTGACTTCTCCTAGTGTGAACTGTGACATTATATACCAGCTTTCTGATGACCATCCCTTCCTTGTCCATACATTCCACGTTTTAATCCATTCATTCTGGACCATGCTAGCTAGTTCACGCGCAATGAAGGCCGCAGCAGTGATCTAGCTGTAGATTTGCGTAGGACGATAACATATTCGAATTCTAATGTTTCTTCTCTCGGAACGCTACAGATAGTAAACATGAGTTGCTGCAAGAGTTTTATTGTCTAAAAATATGCAGGATCATGGAGTTCTCTTCACCTGGGCGGCAGTAACGCTCGCCTTCAACTGTGCAATGACTTCCTCAGGACTAGGGGCACCAAAGATCGCAGTTCCAGCTACAATGACATTGCTCCCTGTACACAATCTCAGTTTCAGCGTCACCACTCAAACCAAGAACGTACCAGCCTCGGCGCAGACGTCCACTGTCTTTGGGCCAACGCCGCCATCGACCTCGATATCCTTGTCAGGGAATCGAGCGCGAAGTTCGGCGACCTTTGGAACGCAGCGTTCGATAAACTTCTGACCACCGCGACCTAGTACAAGTCTTCCATGGACAAGAAATGATTCCAGCCAGACATCTGTAACTTACCTGGATATACGGTCATAACCAGGAGCATATCTGCTGCGGCACCGATTTCGTCTGTGATGGCTGTAGACGGCGTGTCCGGTGAAATTGCAACGCCGGCCTTCATGTTGCGTTCATGAATGGCACGGATGAGGGATGCAGCATCGGCTTCTGCATGTTAGGAAAACACGGAAAGTGAATTAAATGCAGACCTACAAGCTGCTTCGATGTGGAAACAGTACAGCGAACCCCCTGCATCGGCAATGTCGTCGACCCACTTGGACCCGACGTGTTACTAATCTGCAGCACGAGGGGTACGGTGTACGAGTACCTTCTCGGGCTGCGCTACCATCATGTGACAATCCATAAATATTCCGGGCACACCCTTTGACACACAAGAAAGCACAGGCGGGCCTAAAGCACATGTCAGGACGAGCGGTTCTTTGTGGAGCGGTAACTAACCCATGGTGATGTTCGGCACAAAGTGGCTGTGGATCAATCAGTACATCGGAAGTTTCCAGCAGACAAAACATACCCATCCATGACATCTGCGGAAGGCGATACAGTCAATCACAAGTGCCATCAGAGAGATCGTTCGGAGGCAGTACCCATATGTAGCCACTCGGCACCTCCTTTAATCATTCTCTTACATTCTGCGGTGAGTTGACCAAAGTCAGAAGCAAGCACGGAGGGAGCGATGATGGGACGAAGCATGGTGTATGAGTGGGACGGAGAAGAGATTTGATCACCCACACTCGGACGGGCGTGAGTGTGTCGATCCACGACACTTGCCTATTTCGGATGGCCGACAGGCGCGACTGACAGCTGGCGGCGTGCTTGACGACGGATCCGTGCGACAAGGATGGCGGTAGACATGGTACCGCTTCACCCTCTACGCTTTTGAATCACTCCCTGCACATCCCTTCTCCGCGTCTGCGACCACTCCTTCGAATTCTAGACTTGACGTCTATTATGCACGCCAACACGATCATTGCATCCATCATCGCTGTCCAAGCAACGCTTGTTTACGCCGAGCTTGTCCCAGTCGAACGTCGATGTGGGTCGGAAACCTGCGTTTAGTGTCTGTACTAACTCTGCGGTGACAGACGATGTCGGCAAAGCCATAGATTCGTACACATCTGAGGTAGGCTCTTATTATACTGAGGCAACCGCTGCTGGTGTGTGGTTTTCTATTTTCGTGTCTAGGCACCTGTTCCTATTCAACAGCTGCATCCTGGTACACCGTTGGATTGAGCGCCGCCTCGGTTGGTGTTCAGGAGGGTCTCTCGGATGGTATGTCGCCAGTTCGTCGGCCGCGGCACTGCTCAACTTCGCACAGCCTCAACTTGGTCCGAATCCCATGCAGGAGTCACAAATTTCAGCCCTATTTTTGCGACTGTGACGTGTATGTGGCCCCTGCATTAACCAAATATGCTTGCCCACTTCTTCTGTAGCCGTGGGTGGTGTAGCCGAGAGTATAGTGACTTCTATTGGTGGGCCTGCTATTACACTCGCAGCCAGCGGTGCAGGTGTCGTCACTTCGTTTGCCGGTTCAGAATTCACTGTAATCGCGAATCCCACCGGGTGAGCAACAGCCCTGATCACTGACGACAAAAACTGGATCAATTTTCAGTACCACAAACGCTGCTGTAGATGTGCATTCGGTGACGCTGAGAGCCTCACCGTTGCTCACTGCGTTGATAACCGCTGGCGGAGGTATTCTATTGGGTGCTTGGTTGACATGCTAGAACGGTGATAATCCCGCCGCTCCTTTTTGGCTCTATTGGGCGACGTATCAGGTGACAGAGTAAATGTTCGATGAAGCTCGTGACCATTTGATACCTATGGAACTAATCCAACACATTTGTACTTATGCTGGAGCTGTGTCGATGGGTGGCGAGCTACGGCTAGTGATCTTTGGAAACAGCACAAATTGTCACGTCGCTACACGAAGGGAGTTTCACAACGTCAAGGGAAGTAAGAATGAGTAGAATGAAGCACGCTAGCCCGGTTTACTCGTCCACCTTGTCCATGTTTTTGTTGTACTGTGGGTCGTTGAAGAACATCACGGCGGATAGAGATGTGGAAACCTACCTTTGGACTGAAAAATAGAGAGTTGTTGCCCCATGGGAAAGGCTTGACCCTGCGGTTCAGGTATGGATATGGCGGGGGCTGAGGAAGGGTGCCATCGTTCTCTTCTATCAAGGGTTCTTCGTGGGCGGCATGCTCGGACTCGACGTTGTACACCCATGCACATGTGACGAATGCTAGAAAGGAATGAGTCTTGAGGGTGGAAACGACGGGCGGGGGGGATCATACTGGCAGGGAACGCGACGTAGAAGCTGAAAGAAGGATGAGCGGGGTGGAAGTCGTCAGAGTTGGTCACACCTTATTTTGCGCCAGAGGTCTGCGGTGTCTGCAGAGGACTGAGCAAGTGGAATGCTGAGACGGCAGAGTACACACGTGCGGCGTGCTCGCGGAGAGCGTTAAGCTGGGTAAAGTATTCTGAGCCCGCCGGTGTGCTGGTTGCGAGTGGGCGGGCGAGGCGAGCGACGGCGCGGAGGGACGAGGAGGACCTTGCGAGGAGGGACATGTTTGGATCAAGCTTGACGATGGTCGCGTCGGGACGGGTAGAGGAATTGGATCTCCGACGGACTCCGCTTGAAGGACTCTGTCGTTTGTGGACGTGGTGGTGACGCGTCTCATAAAGTTACACTCGAATACGACCCCGTCATGGTCGTCCGCACCCAATCGTCCGCTGCCGGCGTGCTTGCCCTCCTCTCAGAACCTGACCCCCAGTTCAAGCACCATGCCCTCACAGCTCTCCACTCCCTCGTCCCACAATTCTGGGCAGAAATATCAGAACACATTGCCCCCATGCACGTATTTCTTTCTTCTTTCGGCCCTCTTGCCTCATGACACGTTCCCTACAGTGAAAGCCTATACGAGTCCGACCAGCTCCCAAAGTCTGCTCGCGATCTCGCCGCTTTGCTGGCCAGCAAGGTCTACTACTACCTGGGCGAATACGACGAAGCCCTCTCGTTTGCCCTTGGTGCGGGCAGCGCGTTCGGGGCAGAAGCCCGTGATTACAACTCGGGCGAATACGTCGAAACCGTCATTTGTACGTTTCTCTCCATCGCATCAAATGGACACACTGTCAAATACGCAATTCCTCCCAGCAAAAGCGATAGATAGATACATTCTTCAGCGCTCCGAAGAGGCTCTCATGGGAACCAAGATCGATCCTCGGCTACAGACTATCATAGAATCCATATTCCAGCGTTGTATAGACGAAGGAGAGTATAGGCAGGTACATTTCATCCTCGTCCCGGACCCCATAAACTGCTGCTCATTGTCTTGCTTCCAGGCGATCGGCATCGCGCTCGAATCTCGCCGCCTAGACGTAATTTCTCGGATCCACGATATCACGCGCGATGTATCACACCTGTCCTATGCAATGGAGGCGGTTCTTGATACCGGGTTCTCTCTCTTGTACCGGGATCAGGTTCTCAACTTCTTGCTACCGCTTTTCCCCGCACCATCCTCAAGAACAAAGTCTTCTCATATCCACTCCCTCGCGCGCCTCCTTGTCACACTCAACAATCCTTCTCTGACTGTGCCATTGTTGGCGTCTTTAATTCCCAAAGAGAGGCTGTTGGCATACCAGTTTGCGTTCGATTTGGCCGAAGGTGGCACGAGGGATTTTTTGGAAAGCGTCCGGAAGCAGCTGCCAGAGGGAACTGAGGTTGGTTTCCCTCGTCCACGTGACCTGACTCTTTCATCATTGATGATGGTAAACAGGAAACAAAAAACATATTTGACAAGCTTCGTAATATACTCGGCGGACAGGAGTCTGTAAAGCTTTATCTTGAATTTCTTAAACGAACGAACAAGGTGGATATGTTGATTTTGAAGAACAGCAAGGTAGCTATCTACAGGACAGGTCCTATCATGCAACTCATTTCGTTTAGGAATCGCTCGAGCCTCGGTCATCGATATACCACACCGCCCTCACACTACAGAATGCGTTCATGCATGCTGGCACAACCTCGGACATATTCCTACGGGAGAATCTTGAATGGTTAGGTATGGCCACGAATTGGGCAAAGTTCTCGGCAACTGCTGCTCTCGGGGTTATTCATAAAGGGTACTTCCAGGAGGGCATGAATATTCTTGGCCCTTACCTCCCTCAGAATGGCACTGAGAGTCAGATACAGGGTGCTGCGTATTCGGAGGGTGGAGCTCTTTACGCATTAGGCCTAATCAATGCCGGCCGTAGTAATGGGCAGACCATCGAAAACTATCTTCGCGAAACTCTGAAGAACACACAAGGCGAGATAGTACAACACGGTGCTGCTTTGGGCCTTGGCATCGCCGGAATGGGTGGACGCAGTTCCGATGCGTATGATGATCTGAAAGAGGCACTTTTCTCGGATTCCGCAGTTGCCGGCGAGGCTGCAGGTTATGCCATGGGCCTCGTGATGCTAGGTTCTGCTAGTCAAGCTTGTGCTGAAGAGATGATCACTTACGCTCGGGAAACCCAACACGAGAAGATCATCCGCGGTCTGGCAATGGCTCTTGCTTTTGTATTTTATGGTCGGCAGGAGGAAGCCGACGAGACCATTCGGTCGTTGTTGACCGAGAAGGTAGACTATTACTCTCTTCCCGTCACATCTTTCCAATGCGACTTGTACAGGATCCCATCTTACGTTACGGCGGTGTCTACACTCTAGCTCTTGCGTATGCTGGAACGTCAAACAACGATGCGGTTCGCCAATTGCTGCATATTGCTGTTTCAGACACGTCAGATGACGTGCGGAGGGCAGCTGTCACGTCGCTCGCGTTTCTTCTTTTTAAGAACCCTGCTCAAGTCCCCCGGATAGTTCAGCTCCTCAGCGAGAGTTACAATCCCCATGTTAGATGCGGAGCTACTCTTGCGCTTGGTATTGCGTGTGCAGGTACTGGCATGCAGGTGAGAAACCACCCACGGACTGTTCGAAACTCTAACCATGGGTGCCTTGTAGGATGCTGTTGAGATTCTGGAACCAATGACCAAGGATGGGGTAGACTTTGTCCGTCAGGGTGCATTTATTGCTCTTGGTATGATTCTCGTGCAGCAATCCGAGGCATCATCACCATCCATGTCATCCACACGTGCACTCTATACCAAAGTTGTTTCCGACAAGCACGAAGATCCCATGGCACGCTTTGGTGCAGCCGTTGGCCAAGGGTTCATCGACGCAGGAGGTCGCAATGTGACTATTAGCCTACAAAGCCGGGCAGGCAGTCGAAATACGAATGCTATCGTCGGCATGGCGTTGTTCTGCCAGTTCTGGTATTGGTATCCTCTCGCACATTGCGCCTGCCTTGCGTTCGAGCCTACGGCTATCATTGGTCTGAACGAAGACTTAAAGGTTGGTTAACTGGTTCCATGGGTTGTTGTCGCTTACCGCCTTGCAGGTACCCAAATTCGAGTTTATCTCAAACGCCCGGCCAAGTCTGTTTGCTTATCCGGCACCTGCAACGCCACCGAAGAGGGAGACAGCAGCAAAGATGGCTACTGCAGTGCTTTCGACAACAGCGAAAGTGAAGGCCAGAGAAAAGCGGAAAGCGGCAGCCGATGCTGACGTGATGGATACTGTGAGTAGATCACTAGTCGGTTAATTGGTGTCGTTAACTGCCGTGTAGGATGAAAAGGCGGATCCGAAGAAGGACGGGGACGTCGAAATGAAGATGGAGGACGTGGGACCAGACGAATCCAAGGCAGCCTCGACGAAGCGAAAAGCGGAGCCCAGTTCTGAAAAGGTCGCCAACTTCTCGCGTGTGACGCCGGCCCAGCTGAGCTACATCAGCTTCCCCTCAGACGGACGGTATCAGCCAGTGCGACCTGTCTCGCTTCACACACAGACCGCAAAAGGAGGTAGGGCAACGCCAACTGGAGCGGCCAAAAAAGGAAATGGGTATTCGGGCTTGTTGTCGGAACGATACGCAGGAGGAGGGGGGATTTTGATCCTGGCGGATGAACGCCCCGATGACGAGGCCGAGTTGATTGACCTTTCGCCGCCTATTGCGGTCGAGGTGACGGCGAACGGAAGCGCAGTGCCCAACGAATATGCACCGAGTGAACGGAACTTGCACATTGCGCTAGACGAGAGCACGGGGGATGCAGAGCCCCCGACATCGTTTGAGGTGAGTGCGCGGGTTCTGGTGAAGTGAGCGTAGGCTGATCGATGTCTAGTACGCGTTTGACCAGGACTCGTAGATGTGTAACTTAGATAGTGTACTTGGAGCTCTGAGCGAATGCAGTGCGGTAGTGACGTGACTGACCGTGACTGTGACTGCGTGAGTGGCTGATAACGATGGGCCAACATTTTCGAGGCAAAGACGCGACGGGTCTCTTCTTTTTCGCAACACCACCACCAATGGAATCTCGCACAATGGAACACCGCAGAGCCAGTACGTCTCCCCTTTCTCCCTAAAGCACGCCTCCCTTAGGACGCGTGCACAGCCTACAAGAACAAGGGTGGCTTGAAGCAGGACGATCTTCGACGTCGTCGCGAAGAGCAACAAGTCGAGATCAGACGGCAAAAACGCGAAGAAAACATCGCAAAGAGGAGAAACTTCCTCCCTACCTCCACCGTCGATTCCGATGAGGAGACCTCCGCCAGAGACTGGGAGCCACCAGTACGGTCGCTTACTCTAGTAGTGGCGGCCTGCACTAACGTACCCCCAGCTTGCAGAGGAGATGATCGCAGGCGTCTTCTCAGAAGATCATGATCGTCAACTTGACGCGACTACCAAGTTCCGCAAATTGCTTTCCAAGGAGAAGAACCCACCTATCGAAAGAGTCATCGAATGTGGCGTCGTCCCTCGTTTCGTTGAATTCTTGCGAAATGGGCAATCCATGCTCCAGGTAAGTCACTCCACCTGCGCTATCCGTCTGGGACACTGAATCTCGGTGCAGTTTGAGGCGGCCTGGGCTCTCACAAACATTGCATCTGGGACCGCTGAGCACACGCAAGTTGTGATAAACGCCGGCGCAGTTCCCGAATTTATTAACCTCCTATCATCACCTGTGCTCGACGTTCGCGAACAGGCCGTCTGGGCGCTCGGGAATATTGCGGGTGACAGTCCACAGTGCAGAGATTACGTTTTACAACAGGGTGCTTTGCGGCCCTTGTTGACGCTCCTAAGTGAAAACCACAAATTGAGTATGCTCAGAAACGCCACATGGACCCTGAGCAACTTCTGCCGGGGAAAGAACCCTCAACCAGAATGGGAGCTGGTAAATGACATTCCACCCCGCATACTTCCCTTTCTGACAATTGCAATAGATTTCACCTGCCTTGACAGTCCTGACCAAGCTGATCTACTCGATCGATGATGAAATCTTAATTGATGCTTGCTGGGCCATTTCTTATCTCTCCGACGGTTCTAACGACAAGATACAAGCTGTGATCGAGTCCGCAGTGTGTAGGAGATTGGTGGATTTGCTGATGCACAGTTCGACTGCAGTTCAGACTCCTGCTCTCCGGTCCATCGGAAATATAGTCACTGGAGATGATCTTCAGACCCAAGTGGTTATTGCTTCTGGCGCCCTGCCTGCTCTTCTTTCACTCCTATCCTCGCCAAAGGAGGGAATCAGGAAAGAGGCTTGCTGGACTATCTCAAACATCACTGCCGGTTCACCACCTCAGATTCAGGCTGTTATTGATGCCAATATCATTCCTCCCCTCATCAATATTCTTCAAAATGCCGATTTCAAGACACGGAAGGAGGCTTGCTGGGCAATTTCCAATGCGACATCTGGAGGTCTTCATGAGCCTTCTCAGATACGTTATCTCGTTTCTCAGGGTTGCATCAAACCTCTGTGCGATCTCCTTACAATGATGGATAATAAAATTATCCAAGTCGCCCTTGACGGCCTCGACAATATTCTCAAGGTTGGCGAGGCAGACAAGCAGGCTGCCGGCCCTGGGGCGGTGAATCAATATGCTCTGTTTGTCGAGGAAGCCGGTGGTATGGTCACTATCCATAATCTCCAATCACACGACAATTTGGATATCTACAAGAAGGCGTTCAACATTATGGACAAGTATTTCCCTGATGAGGAAGAGGTTGATGCTGCCATTAGCGCACCGGCTGTTGACGCTTCTGGTGCTTACGCGGTATGTGCGCTTCTTGTCCGCCGATTGATCAACTCACTGGTCGTCTAGTTCCACTCCGATATCAGCGCACCACAGGGTGGTTTCAGCTTTGCACAGCAGTGACCGGTTTCCATTTGGCTAGTACACCGTCGTCGATGTCCTTTTCTTTACCCAGCCATCATTCATGAATGTCCCTGGCGCAAAACTGTCCAGATAGTTCTTTTCTTTTCACACGACACGACTTTGCTTTCTTGCTTCATGTTGAGCGTTGTAGGGAGCCGCTTGATACGTGCGTCTGACGGACGCTAAGTGACCCAGACGAGTAGTGGGTAGTTGTACAGCACATCCGGAATGTTATCATAGCGGAGGCGATAATTGTGTAACGCCATACGCAAATAGAGATGTACAAAGCGCCGCAGAATTTGTGTGCAGTCCACTACCACGACTCCATCCACGCTAGTTGGGCCTCGCTGATGGCTTCTCAAATCCTTCCTCTAGGCAAGTTTGATCGTCGAAAACGAGAGTCGAAAGACAACGATCGATTCGTTTGACAGAACTTATCGACAGATGTATTGGATCGCGCATCTGGGTGATCATGAAAAGCGACCGGGAGTTCACTGGGACGCTCCTTGGTTTCGATGATTTCGTCAGTGAGTCGGCTTGGCTGGCGCTGTCGATCTTGTTGAACGCTTGGCTCATCCTAGACATGGTGCTGGAAGACGTAACAGAATAGTATGCGCATTCCCAGACACGAAGGAGTGTCCTTGATCGGATTCTTTCAGCGAGACGACACCGCAAGGTCGGAAGAAGACACAGCTTGCCCAGACGCTGCTCAACGGTAACAATATCTGCATGGTGGGTCCCACTGTCCCACTCCCAACGACCTCTGGGATTGCAGGTTCACCAAACGAGCTAGTTGATACCAGGCAGTGCGGGTCCAGATTCGTGACAAGGAGTAGTAAGGTTTACCAAATAGTAGCATACAACATGACTGTCGAAATTTCATTCGTTGTCTTCTGGTCCCGACTACCTGCCAGGATGCCCGTCCGCATTCGAATGGCCATGCATGGCCGCAAGCACAACAAGATATTTCACTTGGTCGCTATAGACCAGCGCAAACGTCGTGACGCGAAGCCAGCAGAACTCCTGGGTATATACAACCCCGCTCTTGCATCAGGAACGACACACAAGACGGTTCAGTGGAGCGTGGACAGGATAAAGTATTGGTTGGGGGTTGGAGCGACACCTAGTAAATCCGCAGTGCGGTTGTTGGAATGGGTAAGTGGATCCTAGCTGGGGTCGGACGTCTGCTGAAACGCCCGTAGGGAGGTATCATACCACCAGATTCAAAATATCATCCCAAAGCCCTTGGACGACGGACATCCACGTCTTCCGAAGTTGTAGCTCCATCGAGCGCCGCCGTCGATTCTTCTAATTCTGTTTCTTCATCCTCGTAGACGAGGTTCGTGGCCAGAGGACCATCCAGTCGACGGGTTATCGACGGGCTCTGCGGACGGCAACTCGACCCGCTCGTACCGACACACCCATTGTAAACTCGCTACATTACAGACCTTACGCATTATGCATACTTCTATCCGCTGCTCATTGTACGATCCCGCTCTGCGGGCGAACTCGACGTAGACTATTGATGAACCACCGTTTGCAGAAAGGCACGGATATCATCGTGCCCGGCAACTTGTGCCAGTTCTATTGCTGTCAGGTCATCGGGGTCCTGGAGAGAGGTTGAAGCAGCTCGGCGTTAGCGTCCGTGCACATTATGACAGACCTTCATCGTCGTGTCTGCACCGTGCTCGACAAGTACTTTAGCCACCGGCAAACTGCCTCTGTCGCATGCTAGGTGTAGCGCTGTATAGCCCTGCAGTGAAAATGTCATTGCAAGGGGACCGACAAGAGAGTGTCAACCATACGTATTCATCACGCTGATTGACATCCACCGAAGAGCTCTCGAGGAGAAACCGACTGATCTTGTCCACGTCCCCCTGGATGGCAAAGCTGTGCAACGCTTGCCCTCCCGCATCGTCGCCTCCGTCTCTGGAAGTAGCCATGGCACTGACAGATCCGCCCATTCCCCCTTTGCCTGCGGTGGACGAGAGCGATATGCTCACGCCCAAGTCTTCGTCCCAGACTTCTTCCTCGTTTTGTGTATCGCCCACTACCCCGGAGCCTGGGACCCATCCGAGCTCCCGAGCGATGTCAAGGTATCTCTTCTCAGCACCCGGTCCATTGCCTGCGTACACTTTCCCGGTGTTACTCCACGCATCCCATTTGGCGCGGCCAGTCAAGTCCAACAGCGATGGACGTGGATTCTGGGGCACCGGTGCGACGGTGAGATATTTGTACAGTCCGTACAGCTGTCGGTGTGCAACGCTCGGATCGTCAGGAGTACATAATGGCCCAAGTGGCAAACTGCTCGACCTCAAGCTTCGTGGTGTTTGACACCTTTTCCAACGACGGGGCAGACGACAAGTACGCGGCCGCCTCGGAGAGCGCTGGCGACGGTACGTATTTCATGGTTGAACGAGGATTGGACAATGTTGAAATCTATCCTATTATATAAGCGTTTGAGAGTATCTCTAAGACATGACGTGGTGGTATCTATGCGAGCCCCGCAGCTTTCATCGCCTGCACAACATTTAAGCAAGTCAGCCAGCAGACCAACGACACAAGACTGACCTCGAGCATGGATGTACCGATTCTAGCCGGACTGTTAGTGACAATCACACCAGCTTTCTCCAGCGCGGCAACCTTGTCCGATGCAGCACCTTGTCCGAGCGGTTTCAGGACACATTCAACTCTGGACTATGCTACTTACCCTTGCCACCAGAGATGATGGCACCAGCATGACCCATACGGCGTCCTGGTGGCGCCGTACGACCTGCAATGAAGCCGACGACAGGCTTAGGGTTCTTCCGGGTCTTGTTAAATTTTTCCAGGTACTCCGCAGCTTCCTCTTCCATCGACCCACCGATCTCTCCAATGATAACAATGCCTGATAACATGAATATTCATCCTGACAGGGTGAAAAAAGGCCTTACCTTCTGTCGCATCGTCCTCGAGAAAGACCCTGATGACGTCGACATGTTGCGTCCCGGGAAAAGGATCACCACCAATTCCAACGCACAACGATTGCCCGAGCCCTACGCCGGTTGTTTGAGCGACGGCCTCGTACGTCAGTGTACCAGACCGAGACACGATCCCTGAATAGAGATATTGCCGTTGTCGATGTTGTGACACGTCAAGACATACCGATTTTTCCCGGCTTGTGAATGTGTCCGGGTTGAATGCCCATTTTGCACCCGAGGGGGTTGATGACTCCTGGGCAATTAGGGCCAACGAGACGCGACTTTGATTGACTTTTGAGCGCGTTCATGACCTAGGCCAACAGGCGGTCAGAAACAACACGCGACCTGCCAAAACCGGGTATACCTTGATCTCGTCTTGTTGGGGTATGCCCTCAGTTATGCAGACGATCAGACCGATTTCATTCTCGATGGCTTCGAGAATGGCATCGGCAGCAGAGGGTGGTGGGACGTAGAGGACAGTAGCGTCAGGTTTCACTTCCCTGACAGCCTACCGCAGGATGACTGGAAGCTCGAATCGCATAGAGATCATCATACCTCACGGACTGAGCCAAATACCGGCAGACCAAGGTGCGTCTGGCCTGCTTTATTGGGGGATACACCACCGACCATTCTGGTGCCGTAGGCCAAGGCTTCTCTTGCATGGAAAGTGCCCTGTATGGCATTGTAGAAAACTTGAGCGACCGCAAGTGGACCCTACTCACAGTCTTTCCGGTAAAACCCTGGCAGAGAACTTTGGTGTCCTTGTGGATGAGCAGGTTCTGGATAGTGTCTGCATAGCTTTTTCTAGCCGCCGAATAGGAAAACGACCGACAACCAGCTGGACAAGTCATGCGTGAGGCCGAAAGACCGGGTTAACTGGCTGGTTACATACCGCCCACTGCGAGAGACTGACCAGCGCGACGAAACATGATGGGTTTGGGAGAACACGGAATACGTGACTTTTTTGTTACCGGCTTGTGTGAGCACGACGCCCGCCGGTGCCAGTTTGGGCATGTTTGCCCGCTAGACGCTCGGGGACGCCTTGCTCCCTCGATCATCAACCGGGACATAGATCGACACGTTTGAAGTACAGAAGAGAAACCATAAACATTTTTTGAATACTGCTCCAATACTACATGCTCACACGACGACAGACATGCAATCATTCAGCCTCACCAGTCACTGTTCCAATGGTCCAACCCGCCGACGGTCCCGGGCTTTCCGGGAAGCTCGGTGAAGACCAAGAATACTATACTTCACCTTGTCGTACTGCCCAGTATTGACAGCACTAAGGGTGCTAGAATTTAAACGCGAGGCTTGGCCAAGAAAACAGGGACTCACTTGGTCACGTCTATCATAAACCGTTCCTTGGCGTCGTTGGGCGCGGCGGACGTGGGCATTTGTTGCAACACCGGCGGTAGCCACGTCAGCAACTGCGAAGAAAAAAGGACAGCGATGGAACGGAAGATAGAGACAATCGTAGAGGTAGAGTCCTCAGGGAAGTCTCCGACGAGACCACCGAGTAAATAGCCAACAAGTTCGAATCCTTCCTTCTCCACCACGGCCTTGATGGCGGTTGCGTACAAGACAAATTTCGCCGGGTGTGTCGAAGATGGTAAGAGACCATCGTGGGTTAAAATATTGCGGAATAAATCCAATGCTGCAAAAACAAGGTCCGAATGAATAAGTGTAAGAGCCACCATAGAAGCTCTGAATGCCAGTGGAAATGCGGTGGACTGGAAAAAGACATCCGGGACCATTTCCGACAACTGCAAAAGCAGCTGAACGTAGTCTTCCAAAACTGTCCACTGACGTCAGGCTCATTCGGGATCAAGGTCAAATGGCTTCTCCTACCATCCGGAATGTCCCTTGGAGCTTTGGACTGTAGAAGGCTAACTATCTTGTTTGTCGAGCGCTCAAACAAAGCTAGGAAGGTTGATCGTAGAGTAGAATCGGATTCCCGACCAAACCTCCCCACGAGTTTACCCGCAATCCACAGGAACGCCGAGAAACCGGTAGCCTCGAATGACGTAGTCATGCACGACAGCACGGCAGGCGTGACCTGGAGAGTCGATTGACCAAACAGAGTGACTCCGTGCCGGAGAACTCGTGTGGTTCGCTCAGCAGTGTCGTAATCAAAGGCGTACTTCGAGATGAATCTGTCAAAGATGGTCCAGACTTCCTGGCAGCTGTTCTGACAGGCTGCAGGTAGCTGATCGCCAAACGGGCCGATTACATGTAACATGGCTTCTAAATTTTCTAAACCATCTGCAAAAGAATCATGAGCAATAATCCAGGGGATATCTCACCGACTCACTGCCTATTTCCTTCAATTCTTGTTTCGTGATCGGCGTAGTCTTTCCTGTGGCGGAATGAATCTGGGATAGAATGTCGAATGAGAAAGATCGAAGGGATTCCGCTGCCTTCTCCATCGACATGGCAGAAATGACGAATGCGATGGCTTCGTAGACCTGCCGCCGGTCATCTTGAACCAATTTGGAACCAGTCGTTTTGAGGAACGTGTGAAGGGTAGGAAGAAAGTCTACCAGGTGCTACACAAGAAGTTGGAAGACGACCTAGGATATATATAGAGAGAGACATCACCTGTTTACAGTCTTGGCAAAGATATTTAAGTGCCTGACCGGCGGCTGCACCCACTTCAGTGTCAAGGTCTTCAAATCCTGCCGAGATATACTGCAGCTGGAAAGAGATGTAGTCTGGGTGACGATTGATCCATTCCGTGTAACGTGAGATAATGAGCAGCGCAGCATAACGAATTCTAGGATGACTTGGGAGGGATGGAATGAGGTCCATAATCTTGGGAACTGCAGCTTCATCATCAACGTCGACTTCAGCACCCATGGACCGCATAGCGAACAGTGGTGCCTCGATTTCCTGCCATGAGATTGACTGAGGGCCACGAGAGAGTGCCAAGGTTATGAGATTGTATGCCGACAGCAGGCACGTGTCCGCGCCCAAGACAAGACAACAATCCTTCAACGTATCCCCCATAACATGTCTGAAAGAGCGGAAACTATCAGCCTCTTGAGGGGACAAGCTGGTAGTATCAGGAGGGAAGTGTAGATGTCGAATGATGACCCCCATGAGAGCCTTGTAGGCTTCGGTGAACAAGGGTTCCACAGATGGTTTTTTCCCGATAGTTTGAGCAAGGCGCATCCAAAAGGGGAAGGTGATTGGTACGATATCAAGGTCCGGATATGCGGAGCAAAGACCGATTGCTTCGACAATTGGAAAGAACGTCTCCGTATGACGAAGAATGAGCAGGCGGTAAGTCTCCCCGGCCTCTGCAAAAACTTTTGCCAAGCCCCTGATTCTTTCCGAATCTTCCTTTCTTTCCTCGAGTTGAGCCTTCAAATCGATGACACGCGGCACAATGAGTTCTATGACGGGCATGTTGTCGTCGATCTCTTGCGTTTCGTGAATCAGCTCGCATAGAACGTCCACCGCGGAATCAAACAGCTCGTCAGAAGCCAGAGCCTCAAAAACAAATCCGAAGAGAGGCGATTTGGCAAAAGTCAGGGTATTGACCTCACCGGCGATGAGCCAAGATCGGAGGCACCCAAATACTTGGTTCTGCACGATCGTCGTTACGCCTGACGGGGTCATCGTCAAGGGGACGTGAAAAACTGGAAAGTAAAGGGTATACCTGATGCTTGTATATACATGGAGAGAAGATCCAGGACTTGGTTGGCACTTTCAGTGAGAAGTTTGGCAGACCTATCTTGATACTCCTCGTCCTTGGAATTTCAGCGTCAGCCTGGAGCTCGTGTGCCATGATGGCTGACCCACCGTGACCGGGATTCTGGTATTGGACGCGATTTCTTCGGGAAGGACTGTCAGGAACTGTAAAAGTACGGGGACGGTTGCGGGATTGGTGCCGAATGACTCGATCATGGTTTGGACCGCATTGTCCCACTGAGGGAGCTGCAAGGCCAGGCCCGACACAGCCAGGCAGAGCTGGGTAACCACAGTGCGGGGACCAGTATGATATCTCTCGAGAGCAGCAATCAAAGTATCTCGCAACGGTAGCAAGTTCGCCTCGTCGACTTGATGGAGATCGTATGTGACCTGGAGTGGACGAATGAGAGCGGAGGGACGGACGCTGGCGTGGCACATGCCTTTGATCTAAAGGTTTGAGCGGCAAAGAACTTTGCGGCGAGCGGTGCATCTGAGGAGATGAGGAGGAGGTTGCAAGTCGACCAGGCGTTGCGCTAGGACGAGGGCGAGGTCAGATGCGGGGGTCGGACGAGTGGGCCAAGGGCGAAAGTGAATTTACAGAATGTTGGAACTCCTGGAGCCACGAGTTTGCGTTGTCCAGGGAAGCCTTGTCTGGGGCGCGGGTGAAGACGTCCAATGCGGACAAGAGGGGCTGCACGTTGTCCATCTCTCGTGCACGTCGTCGCCGTCGTCGTGCTCGTCGTCGGGCCAAGCACTGTACTGCAATCATCATCCATGTTTATCGCTGTTGACATAGTGGCAACACTGCACTGGGTATATTGCGTGTGCCGCAGAATTCAAAATCCTAACCAATCGAAGGAGAAACGACGGAGAAGAAGAGCGAACAAATCCAATCGTCCCAAGACATCCTAGGACATCTTGCAATTCTCCATCAAGGACAGCGGGAATATCATACTAGAAGAGAGATGGTAGCCAAGCCCGAATGTCAGTTCAAACGAGTGTGGAAAACGTTCCAGAGGGCAATATAACGAGCGGGAAGCAAAGACGACAATGTACGCTAGCAAGAGAACTAAACGGCAAACTAGAAGCGGCGCGAGCCAGAGTAAAGATAGTAAAACGCACGACCACCAACGTACTGTAACAAGGCAAGGAACCAGACCACCCGCACACGGTCAGATCCTCTACCGGAGGAAGCGACGGTTTTTGGTCTGGACGCAAACAATGAACCACTGGATGCAGAGAGAGGAAATGCACCCACCGCATTCTTTTCCGGCGTAAGTGGCCGGCCGCTCTCGATCCTCCGCTTCTTGTCTTCCAGGTCGGCACGTTGCTTGTCGAGGGCATCTTTCATCTCCTTGTGCCGGGCATAAAGTTCCTCCTCGGACTGCTTCAGCTTTGATTCCTTCTCTTGGACCTTTTGTTGGAAGACCATTTTCATCTCGGCCTCCATCTTGGAAAGCTTCGCCTCGTGCAGAATGCGTTCCTCCTGCATCTTCGCCGAGGGACTGCAAAGAGGTCAGGGATGAATCGTCAGTGACTTGGGACGAGGTACACACTTGACTTCCCGGAACACGCTCGAGTCCTGCGCGACGCCCATGCTGAGCAGCTTCTCGGTTCTCCAGTTTTCATAAAGAACGTCATTCGTGTATTCCCTCAACTCCTCCATGTATGTGCGGACGAGCATTTGGCGGAGCTTAACAAAGTCGCAGTGCTCCTCGTTGTCTACTTCTATCACACCCCAAGGATACGCACGTCCACGGACTTGACGACCGTCGGGTGTCTGGACGACGTGATCTGAACCAACCACGGCAAAGGGGATTTTGCTAGCAATTTCTTCTGCCTCGGCCAGAGTCTCCTCGTCTTCATTTTCATAGGTAGGTGCCTGGAAAATCTGAATCTTGTGATGAGCAATGTCAGCAAGAATCTAGGGTAGCGATTAGAGTGTGCGGGACAGAGACAATGAATTGGCCGTACTCGGGCCTTGAAGTCAGTAATCTCTTCGTCGGTCAAAGTATCGGCCTTGGCGATGATGGGAATGAGGTTCACACGAGTATGTAGTCGGCGCATGAATTCGATGTCAATTTGCTTGAGGCTACGGACGACGTGAATAGGGACAAGGGACGGGGGAGGAAACGACGTACGAGTGACCGGTAGGCTGGATGAAGTAGAGACAGGCGTGAACGCGGTTATCTACGATCTTCTGACGGTTGACACGATTCTCTTGCTCCAAGTAGGAGTCGAAACGCGACTCGATGTTATCCAGGATGGGCCTCCAACTGCGATTACATGTCAGGGAGGGGACGCCTTGACGATGGGTTTTCGCACCTGTCATCATTATTGACAAAGTCGCCGAAGCCGGGGGTGTCGACGACTGTCAGGTGGAGACGGACACCGTTTTCCTCGATATCTGATGAAAAAGTGAATTGAACGCGTAAAGTACGGCCAAAGAGCAAGGGACAGACCTGCACCAATGCTCTCGATGGCGACCGTCTTTGGACGCTCGGTGGAGGGAGGGAGAGGTTGTTTGGGGGGATAAAGAGGCGTGTTGAAGAGGGTGTTAATGAGCGTGGACTTTCCGAGGCCAGACTCGCCTTTGGGAAGGGTCAGTAAGAGAAGGAGTGGTGGAAAGAGAGCGACCGACCGACGACCATGGCGGTGAATTGGAAACCCTTGCGGACGCTCTTCCTGTGGACCTGGTTTGGAAGATTTGCGAAACCGACGTAGCCCATGAGCTTCTTGCGGATGACGGGTGTTGAGGCGTTCTGGGGGATGGCGGGGCTGCCATTTGGGAAGCCGTTGTGGGAAGGAGAGAACGAGTCGACGCGAGAGGAGACGTACGAGTCAGGCATGTTGAAGAAAACAGACGGCGACGACGACGACGGGTTTTTTTTTGGGCGGGGGAAACGAACCAACTCCGTCCCATTTCTCTTGTTGCCCTTTATTTGGCCCAGGTGGCTAACGTATGTAATCATAAATAAATAACATTTTTAAATTAAATGTCACGGATATACAGCGCAAACATTTCCTCCGCCGTCGCCGTCTCCGCTGCGGTCGGCGCCGCCTCCCCGACGTCCCCCGCCTCCGGCCCCGCCGCCGCCGCCAGGAAGCGCCTCCGTCCCCGCTCCTCCGCGTCGATCCTCTCCAGCTCCCTCAGCGCACCGCTCTTGCCCGCCTCTTCCTGCGTCCGGTGTGCGCCCGCATTGTAGATCGTCCGCCCTCGCGCCCCAAAGCTCCCGCCAGAGCATCCCTCATCCACGTCCCATCGCGATCCGGACGGCGTAAACTGCACGCCCGCCCGCGGCTTCGCGTGTCGCGCAATGTACATCGTCATGAGTGCCGTTCGGGCGTCGGCAGAGTGGTGCATCGTCATTGGTGCTGGCATGAAGGATCGTTCACGTAGCCAGCCACGGATACAACAGCGAGTATCTTTGTCGATCCGTCCGTTCTTTGCCATTCTATATACATTCGAGCAACGCTTTGCCCACGGTCGTTTGAGAACAAGGCCCATTGATCGACCCACTCCCGTTCCGTGCCACCCAGGCACCCCCGTGCACAATACATCTCTACACCCGTGAAAAAGGCCCCGTCCCCGACGCGCCATCAGGAAGTGTTCGCCGTCAGTTTGAAAACTGGTTCATCCCACTGAGTCATGTCAGACAACCTAGCGGAGCGACGACGTACCGTCGGGTCGGGAATAGTGTCCCACCGTGTCCAAGTCAAACTTGCCCCGTACAACATCATCTAGGTCTAGCTTGGCAGTCAAGATGTCCTCTGGTTTCCTAGTCGGCCCCGCGAGCACCTTGCCAAGAGGACTGACGATCAGACTTCCCCCGTTGATCACGACCTTGTCAGGATTGCGGTTGTCACCGTCCGTAATAGCGTGGTCCTCGGGGTAATCCTTTTCGGTAGCATATTGACATGTCGACAAGACAAAGCACCGGCCTTCCACAGCAATGTGGGCCATAGAATTGGACCATGTCTCACGGTCATCCATAGTGGGTGCACAATAGATTTGCGTCCCCAGCGAATAGTAGTAGGTCCTCACTGATCCCGCAGGGGCCGGCCCCGGTCAGACGTGCTCACCAACAGATACGATCACTCACATAGTGGCATGTAGTTTTCCCTTGCAGACAAGAGCCGGATCAATCAGGATGAAAGCACCACTGCAATCAAATCTCACCAGCAGATCGTCGCCGAGATCTTGGTCGTCACCATCTCATTCTCGGTCGACAAAAACGTTTTCTCCAGTACAGGCAATGTAGTCCCATCCCCCATGCCCCAGATCAATCTCTCAGTAGCCGTGGGCACCAACTTGCGGTGTTTGCCAACCAATCCCTCGACAGGGTCGACAAAGATCACTGTGCAGTATAATGTACCTCCTTCACGCTCAATGACACCCACCACGATGAAGACTCCGGTCTCCTTACTGACCGCTTCAATACGCGAGACGGCAGGTGAGGGTATCTCGATCGCTGATTTGTGATAGCGCAGAAATTCGTCTCGACCTTGCGCGCTGCGGTCCCCCACGACACAGCCGAACGTAGACTTCTTGGGGTATCCCCCGATGCTACAAGGGATCACAGTTCACGACCACTGCTTTCGAGCGAGCAGTAACTTACAATGCCTCGGGAAAGACCACTAGCTGTGTGTTATCTCGCTGTTTTGCGAGCTTCGTGAGATCCTCTAACTTCTGAAGGGTGTCAGATAGGTCGAACGACGCAGTGCATGTTTGCACTACGGATGCACGAATCGTGTTTGGCATGGCAGCTCGTCGACGTTCGGGTTGGGTAGACAGTACCGTAGATCGTTTTATCACATAATAAGCTGACTCAATATTTGACCATACGGAGATAAGAGTAATACGCTACTGCGAAGCGGAAGTCACGATATCAGTTGGCGGTAGTGGGAGCCGAGGAAGCCATTCCTTCGGGAAATCTTTCAAACTCGGTCGAGTCGTCCGCCCCCGAGCATGGTCGCCCTCCTTGGCTTTCTTGACCTTTGCTTCGATATGCCTAGTGTCCACTGGAAGGTCTTGGTAATGAACCGACCTTTCGTCCTTCAATAACATATCAGTGTGTGCCTTGAACAGCATGTCAAAGTAGACACACGTTCGCGGTGGAAACGAGTTCATCAATGGTGTCACTGATCCATTTCAGGTTCATTGCCGGCCGAGGGAAATCCTCGCATGCAATCTTGATGTATCCATGCTTTCCTTGCTCGCTGTCTAGCGGAACCCCTCCGTCTTTAGGAGGATCAAGGGTCCACCGCGAGCCAGAAAGCAGCTTTATCTTGTGAATAGCGGATTCACCCCGTAAAGGCAACTGAGCGACTGGAACAACGACAGTTCGCTTCGCAGTCAGCGGGTGTTCTTCCCCTGCGTAGTCCACAGACCGGATGACCAAAGGTGTACCTGCAGTAGGTGGCGCAAAGGGCTTACGAAAGGCTAAAAAACACTCGACAAATATTCAAGACATACAAGCTTGTGCTACTTACCAACGAACTTGGGCATTTCATTCTCGATAAGACGCATGTAGTTCACAAGTTGCCGTTGCTGATGCAAGGCAATGTGAGCGCCAGACGGTATATCATTTCCGGAGAACTCTGGGAAATCTTGCTCTATATCAAAGTCCACCAAGTCGCGTGGTAGCGGCATTCTCTTTGCTACATCTCGCCCTGCCGATATGTGAGGCGTGAAGTGAAATTGCCTGGCCGCTTGTAATGAGGAGAATGCGGGTCGAGGACATCGCAAAGGAAACCACATTTTTGTTGGAGTGAACCGCTTCCAAAATGTCAAAGATGTTCTTGCCAAACAAGGGTAAACTCCTCCTGATCACTACTCTGATCACACTGCTACCTACCAGCATGGTGGTGGGTCCTCACAAACAATCGACATACTTTGCATGATCGATTTTGTGTTAGCGACTGAACTTAGAGATCAAAGCTGAGCTGGAGAACGTCACTGATCTAAAACCTGCCGCGGACGACTTTGAGTACTTCTTCCAGGTAGTTTGCACGTCATTACTGCCTTTGTCCATACTGACTCGAGTTTCGCCTTCCAATCGAATAGGTCCAGTGCACGTCCTGCCGTGAAGTACACCAAAAACTCGTATCTCTCAATCGCATTGTGAATTGATCTCGGTTCTCTCTCGGTTTCTCACTGATCTTGGCACGTTCACGGCAGGAGTTGCGGGAAGTTAGTGGCAGTAGGCATGGCACTGCGAACTTGATATGGCGTTGCTCAAATTGCAAGCATGAAAATTCCGCCAAGTTCGACACGTCAATTTCTGTCAGTCCATATACAGCAGCTCATTCTGGGTCCTTCTCTCGCATCCTTATTGTGGAATGCCGAGGTCTCGAGTTTATCTCGTTTGATCCGGTGAGCACTTCGTAGTGCGTTGGCATGATAGCGCGTTCACAAATATGCAGAGGGGCCAGTGGACGTGCAAAGGCACTGATTCCGCTACAACCTTCCCTGAGCTTGAATTTCAGGGGGACGAATGGTTCGACTATGATGAAAAGGTGCGTGCAGTGTCGTTGTGCGGCATCGTGTTGACCCATCTGTGCCTCAGGCGGCCCTACCCGTCCAGATTACTTCCCTAGAAAGTCGATTCACTCGGGCTTGATTCAGTCAATCGTTCATACGACCCAGTATTGCGGACTGCGAACATATGCCGATTGTTAGTAATATCCAAATGTGACTCAGTTCAATGGTCTGTGGTGTCGAAGAATCACGTCAGGTTACGTGTACATGCTCAAGTGAAGACTTCGGAAAATTAACAATTGACAGAAATCATTAGTAATATGACTAAGAAATGCAATACAGATGTATGGGAAATACATTCAGAACAATTATACAATACTCTCTGTAGCATGTGGGAAAAGTTATCT
>JBBPTP010000044.1:0-46731 GCA_038094195.1 Pulveroboletus aff. carminiporus | reverse complement strand
AATATTTTTTGGGGACCCGGCACCCCGCACGGCGCAGCGACTGGTGGTCGGTCGACGTGCGAGGCGGTGTGCGGCAGTACCGACGACGTGGTGCCGGCATGCCGAGATGTTATTTGTGGGTATTTGTGTATGATCGGACCGTGGTGTGAGAAAGTTGTGATTGGGTGTAGAGTGGGGGAGATGCTAAATAGCGACAGTTGCTCTTCCAGTCCCACCAACATCATCAACAACATGGCCGCCCCTTCTCAGCCCATCGCATGCGACTCGTCCTCCTCCTACTTTCTCGGCTCGCCCATCTCATGGCGCGCCGGCTCGTTTGGCAGCCGCTTCTACCCCGGCTGCTCACCAGGCCAGCTCCTCGGCCCACTCGAGTAAGCACCTCTCCCCCCCTCCCAACTTCCCTGCACTCCCCCCAGCCCCAGCGACTTCAAGTGCGCCAAACTCTCCTCCTCCTTTGAGAGCGATCGCGGCTCCATCCTCAACGCCCTCTCCACCTTTGACCGCGAGGACGAACTGGTGCGTCCCCCCGTGTCCCCCCCACAGCCCCCCTCATCCGTCTCCAGTGTCGCAACTACTCGTGCTGCGGCCTCCACATAGACGACCTCCACGGCCTCGTCCAGCACTTTGAAGAGGTCCACGTCGTCGTCGTCGACCAGTTTGGCCGTCCGCAGCAGCAGCAGCAACTCCCCCGCCAGCAACTCCGCGCTCAGCCCATTGCCTACCCGCCACCCGCCTACCACCACGGCGGATTCGATCCAGACGATATGGAGCTCGATGTCTCCCCCTCGCCCCCCGATACGCCCCTCACGACGCCCCTCTCCTCCCACCCCTCCCACTCGTTTAACCATTTCGGTCAATCGGCAAAAGATGGCTCACCACGCTCGCCAGTTTCAGCGTTTGATACCACCACCGTCCTTCCGACGCGCTCCATTCACGGACATTCAATCGCTGCCTTTCAGTCGTCCCGGAACAGCGTGCCTAATTTGTCAAAAAATCCCGAGCCATTCAACGGCTACGCGGGCTACTCGGATTACTCGTCCTCCATGCCCGGCACCGTCCCTTCCCCCCCTGCAACCGACGACATCCAGGCCCCCCTCTCCCCCGTCGCAGAACCCCACAGCCCCTACGGCTGTCTACCCCCCGCCGTCGTCTTCTCCACCGCCAACACGCCCGTCAACACACCCGCAACCTCCCGCGTCCCCTCCCCCTCGAACCCCTCCCGCCAGTGCACAGCCACGCAGTCGCCGTCCGATCCCGTCCCGTCCGCCAAAGCCTCGTCGTCATCGTCGCAGCAAAACAGCCCCCGCGCCAGCACGACCCTCTCGCGGCCCGCGTCCTCGCTCCTCTTGTCAAAACCGTTCCGCTGTCCAAAACCCAACTGCAACAAGAGCTACAAGCAGGCAAACGGACTCAAGTACCACATGACCCACGGAAGCTGCAACTTTGCACCCCCAAAAGACCTCGAGCAAGTTCAGGCGCTGCTCGCAAGCAAGCGCTCGGCGAGAGAGGCCGCCGGCGAGGACGACAACACCATCACCGAGGGCGAGTTGCGCGAGGTCGAACGCGAGGCAGAGCGTCGCCTCCGTCCCTTTGCCTGCGGCGTCGGCGAATGCCAGCGGCGGTACAAGAACATGAACGGCCTCCGCTATCACTATCAGCACTCGGGCGATCACGGCGCGGTGGGTCTGGCCTTGCTCGCCAGCGGACAGCACGAGTGCTTGCAACACGCCCACGGCAAGACGTCGGCCGCCAGCTCACGACAATCGACCCCTTTGGCGAGCGGCCAATCGACGCCCGTGACCGGTCACTCGACGCCGACGTATGCTCAGCAGTATCAACAACAGATGCTGTACACGTCTGCACAGCAACAGTACCTACGAGCCCAGCAACAACAACAAGCGATGCAAATGCACGTGCAAATGACATCGTATCCCGCCGTCGACGTCAACTCTGCCCAGTGCTAGCTGAACGTGATATACCCCCCCGGAAGAAGAAAAGAAAAAAAAATCGTAAAAATTATACATATTGGGCGTCTTGGCTATTATTTCTCTCTCTCTGGTCCTTGTTGTCTCCTGTGCTCGGCCTCCAACATATCCCAGGTCGCCACTACCTACCGCGCGTGTTTTGGGTTCCTCTGCGTGGCACTCGAGCGTCACGTCATTCCCCGGGATCACCCATAGATGTAGAGATTGCCACCGACTCTTTTTTTTCCCCTTCTTTTCGTCTTTTGTGCTAGGCCCAACTCACTGTTTAATAACCTTGTTCCGTGTCAGACCGTATACTTACAACACACAAGCTAAATCTACTTCGTAACTCTACATGTCACCACGTATTTACGTCCGTTCTGGAACGCGTCTCGTCTTGTACGATCCAACTTGGGAAAAAAAATAGATACCTTGGCGCGCATGCGTTTCAAAATCACAAAGACGGATGATCATGAGATCATTTCCGGTCTCGCCGATGATTGCGATTCGTCATATCCTTGTTGATCGCTGCGATCGTGGCTGGTTTCGGATGTACTGTTCTACCCACGACGGGCACGCCGCCGTCCCTGCATGGTGGGCTTGTGTGTGACAGTATCGAGGTGTGACGTGTGCAAGGACGAGCTATACTTTGCTGCCGTCAACTCGTGCAGGGTCAAACGCGCAATCTCCCAGTGTGCTGTGTGATCAGGCCCAGGACGAAACGGGTATGCATTCAGGAATCCAAGTACACGCGCGTCGACCAAATCACCGTCTGCCACGCCCTATATAGGCCCCTGTCAGACATGCCGACGGACGTAGGCAGACGACGTACCTCACGACGACGACGACAGCGGCATGTCCTGTAGCGACACCCACCTGCCCTCGACGTACCCCCACACGATGCCCTTGGGGAGGATGATCGTCTTGAGCGTGGGACATGCCTTGCCCCACACCGCCGCGATCTCGGATTCGTTCTCGGACGAGAGCGCGCCGGGGGCCATGAACGTGATGTACCGTAGCGCCCGAAAGTGGCTCAGCGAGGGCGCCGTGTCGATGAGGAGTTGCTGTCGAGCGAGGGTCAGCGCTTCAGCCGTGGACGACTCGGTCCCAAGAGGAAACGTACGTGAGACGAGTGCCGGACAAAGACGACGGCGTGGAGCGCCTCGAGTCCGGGGAGCCGCGTCGAGATCTCGGTGATGAGCGACGCGGGGTCGCCTGCGTCAAACGACATGACGGTCAGCCGTCTGAGCGGGCGCGTCGAGAGGAGGAGCGCATCGAGCGAGGAGGCTGCGTCGCCGGGGTATACTGACATGCTCACGCTCTCCACCGGGCGACCGCGGACAAAGTCGGCGGTGAGACGTGGGGCGGAGAGGACGGTGCGAAAGTGCTTGAGGCGGGGGAGGGCGTGGGCGGGGAGGGGAAAGGCGTGTGCGGGCTGGATGCCGCGGAGGCAGATCTCGACGATGTCGGGCTGCGTCTCGAGAAAGTGCGCTAGGGCGGCGTCGCAGCGCATCGAGGTGATGAAGACGCGGAGGGAAAAGGGACAGCCGTGGAGGATCCAGGCGAGGCTGGCGAGGTTGTCGGTGGCGGAGAATTCGAGGCCGAGGTAGGAGAGGTGGACGAGGCGCTGGAGGGCGCGGTGGAGGAGGCGGAGAAAGTTGGCGGTGAGGATGTTGTCGGTCCATTCGAGGTCGAAGCGACGGACGAACGGCGGGTAGAGGTCGTTTCGGGCGAGGGTCTGGACGAGACGTACGGCGCGCTTTGGGGGGACGTCGACGAGCGCACGATAGAGTACGCGCGCGGCAAGCTGGTGCACGAGAGAGCTGGTGGTGAGTAGCGCAACAAGATCGTCCCTTGAGAGGTATCCGAGAACGAGCTCGAGCGTCTCTGGAGGCAGCATCGGAATCGAGAGGGAACAAGTGACCCGGCTTGCCCTTTTCATCACTCGGTACAAAGAAAGAAAGATGTCATTATGGGTGTAATATTAGTATCTATGTATCGTCGTCGCCATCTATTCCACCTTGGTCGTCTTGTCGTCCTTGACCAGTCCTTCAGCAATGGCCTCTGCACGCTGACCCTGTTCCTCCATCTCGAGAACGATTTTACGCTCGGCAGCTTCCTGCTCAGCCTTGCTCTTGCCCTTCATCGCAGCCTTGTTCGCAGCGATGCGTCGACAGTACTCGCGGTACTTGTCGTCTGTCCCAAACAAGCGATCGCACCACCGGAAGGACGTCGAGTAGTTGTTGGTGAAAGCCATGTGGTGGAAGTCATGGTGCTCGGCGCCCGACCAGAATGGGAGGATGTGCTGCAGCGACCAGGGAAAGTCTAGGGAACAGCGTGAGACGATGCTCCTCAAATAGGTCACACGACACCCACCGTAACCACTGTGTGCGTCAATGGCCTGGAACAGACGGAGCGTGATCCAGATGTAGACAGTAAAAATGTGGAGATTGCGAGTAAAGTAGCAGTAGAGGATGGGGCCAGCGATCGTGCCAGTGCCCAGGATGAACACCTCCGCAGGGTGGGCGTACTCGGCAGCAAGACCAAAGGGGGCGGAGTACTTGTGGTGAAGCTTGTGAATGTGCTTGTACAACGGTCCCCAATGCAGCGCTTGGTGAGCTGAGCCGAGGTCGTCAGACCGTGACCATGGAAACACTGCGAATTCGTACCAAAGTAGTGGAACATGTCTTCAAACACGAAAAAGATGGCGATTTGCGGGAGCATGGTCTTCCACGACGGGAAGGGTACTTGGTAGGTTTGCATGCCAAACGTCTCCGCCATGGGATGAAACAGCCAGATCTGCAAGCAGCGTTTAGTGCACTCGAGCTTCAAGATCACAACAAAACTGACAGCGGGCAATTCGATAGTGAAGTGGGAGAAGAGGACCTGCTTGGTACACTCCCATTGCTCTGCAGCAGTAGGGATCTTGTTCGGCTGTAGTTTCCACTTCCGGAAATATGGGATCGCGTCGATGATGATCCAAGGGACACAGCGCCCAAAGTATACAATCTTGGAACAAACCGTCGTCAAAAACCGTGGCCGAACGTGACGCGTGCGACTTACTTCGTGCAACAAGAAACTCATGAGACCCGTGGCGATGACTGGGTTGTCGATCCAGAGGTACCATGCGGCCCAGAATTGCTCCAGCCAACTGAGTTTGGACAGGTCAAGATGGGCATAGAGGTGCTGGGCGGATCCATGAGCAACTGCAGCCGCAGTCGCGTTGAAAGTCATGGTGGAGGACGAGACAATGTCGACGCCGAGAGTCCCTTTTTAAACGGAAAAAATGAATTACACACGACCACCCGTGGCGTGACCGAACAGCCAATCAGAGGCGATTATATCATCCTCACTGCGCACGCGAGAGTACTTTCGTGTCGAACGATCGAATAAAGGGCTAGACAACCGGGCCGGTGACACGCTGGCGGACGTCACGGTGGTATGTAGCATTCATATCCTGGGCTACCAGATGCCTTTGGGTCATGGGTACACTCGCTACAAGGTATGGTGATGTCATCACCTCGCTCGCACTGACGTCGTAGCATTCCACACCGGCGTGGACATGTTTGGGCAGCGGGCAATTGCTAGCACATAAATACCGGGTGCCTCGCCCTTCCCTCCAGAAATACACCCTGCGCGTCCCTCCCACCCTCTGCTGCCCCTACATCTTCTACTGGCTCCCCCTCGTCATTCGATATGGATGCCTCTTTCGAGGATGTCGCTCGTTTGCCATTTTCTCCCGCTGGCGACACGCCCAGTGGCCGGCTCGCCGAGCGTTGCACGGAGAGCCCAAGCAACGCCCGCGCTCCAAAGGCAAGGTCGTTGGTATGTATGGTTGAATCATCACGCGGAGAGTTGCCTGGTGACCCCCGTCCCACTGTAGCCCTATGTCAACCTCGTCGCGGAAGGAGGGTCGCTCAAGGCACGGCCCGCCGCCGTGCTGAACGCCGACCTTTGTAGATTGAAGCCAAGGGAACTCATCGCTCGGAGGGTCAAGTCGGCGAAGGAGGATCTTAGGGAGCTTTTTGACGACGCTTCCCTGAAGCAGTGGGTCAAACCGTACAGCGAGTCGGGTTTCATGGGCTCTGTTTGCTCGACGGTCGTCTCCAATATCCGCACCTCTAAGTCGCTGGGCTCGTTCTCTCCGGACCTTTCTGCCCTCGCCCCTCTGGACAAACAGGACGAGGATGAAGACCACGCCCGCTGCCTAGTCGCTGCTGCACAAAGTTGTCTGGAATTCGGGCGACTGTTTTCCTGGAGTTGCGCACGCTCTGACGACGCGACGTCGGAGGCAAGACATGACTTTTTGCCACATTCTCGTTCTATCTTTCTCGGAACCTTTCCCCATCACTTCTCCGCCTCAGATACCTCAAATATCCGATGGTCTCGCGGTCTTGTCAACCCTTTCTCGCCGCGTCCTTTCTGTCCATCTCCGGGGAATTTCCCAACACTGTCTGAAGCAATTGCTGCAGACCAACCTGGAATCGGAATCTGCCCGTCTGAACCCATGGCGCTGGAGAAAGCAGTTCAGTCGCCAGAATTTTCAGACGAGGAACTCCAGCGAGAGTTCGACGAATTCCCATGCCACTCAAACGAAGACGAGGAATGGGTCTTAGGGTCGAAACACGGAGACAAAACGAACGCTATCGGATATGAAGAGACAGCTTGTCATGCCTGCTGCGCGGTTGTCGCCTTATTTTTTCGATGAGTCGTTGGCCGATCCTATCTTGCCTTGCATGCCAGCGAAGCTTGGTCATTGTCTTGCGACGACAGCACTTCCTACTCGACTTCGCTTTCAGTATCCCTCGATCCCTTAATCTGGACCCCAACGTGACCCCAACGCTTGACGCTGTTGCAACTGGCATCCCACATCATCCCGCTGAATCCTTGTTCCCAGGTCAGGTGGGCGGTCCCACATTGGCCGAGGTTGAGCATTGTCGCTTTGACCAAGGCGGGATCGCACCCCCAACTCGAGATCGAGAGCTCAGCTGGACGAGTTGGGATGACAGTTGCATCAAGGAGCAAGACGAACCGAGTCCCAGACCAATGGATAGGAGGGCAGGACCAACAACGTCTGGGAATCGGGGCATTTGTGAGACCAGGGATGCGGCAGGGCTCGGGAGCCCTTTAGTACCTAGAGTTGTAATGTCCTACATAGGGTAAATGCGCCCCAATCGGACACAAATGGATTCAAAAAAAAAAAAAAAAGTCTGGGAAGTTCTACCGATCTGCGTTCCGAGACCCCTCTCGCGCATCTCTGAGGAGTCACTCGCCGATGAGTATGAGCTTGAAGCTACCGCCCGACCTTCTCCACTGTCTTTCGCGCGTCTTATCTCGCAGCACAGAAGATTCTTGTCGTTCAGACGTTAGTGCACATCCCCCTGATCACATGGACCCAAGTCAAATCCACGCCTACAATAACCCCGACGGAGGGCCCAGGATCTTCTGGGCCGGCGTCTTCGAGTATGGAAACCACCTTTACCACAATCGTAGATACAGATGTCTACTCTTGTTCATTTGTAGTGGATCCTGAAAAAAGCGCTTCGTAGAGTGAGACAGTTTACGGACCTAAAAGCAAGCCTTGTGATAGAGTTGGTTAGCATATGTATCTAGTCCTCTCCCCATAATACCAACAGCGGAGAGTACGTCGTCAATCGAAATCATGACGGCTTATACTCCGGCTCGAAAACTTTGAAGGATATCGGATTGTCTCAACATGACGTTTCGTTCTCTCAGCGTCCGCTCGGTCTAATTATCAGCTGACTTTGTACTCAGGCTTTCCGTGGGATGAATGAATGTCACTATTGAGCGTTTGAGTCCCCGTCTAGCCGCTCCACAACATCAAAACAACCTTCTCAAAAGTCAGAGGACGCTTTAGCTTCGAGGTGGGCCTCCTTTACCTTTAGTCGATCACGGGGAGTATCAAGGATCTACAGGAATATCAAATTTAATCAGACTTTGGGGAAGGTTGCCAAGTTCAGCTCATGTCCCCTCATTTCCGCTTACCCAGGAGGGAGGAACCCATGATCTTCTCGTACTACTTGCCCTTGCTTTGTGTACGTTCTTGATCACCAATGTCGGTGAAGAGCACTTCTTCCGGCTCATCGCCCCATCGGTGCGATACGATCGCGTGTGAGAGAAGGAAGGTAGTGTAGTATCTCTAGTTGTTTGTTTCCACCTCGCGTTGAGAAGACGCATGCCATCCTTCGGAGTCTGTACTTCAGCCCGAGGGTATGACTAAGCGCTGCATGTGGTGCGATTTCTTCGCATCAAAGCACCCACCCCATAACGGGGGTAGTGTATGAATTAGTCGAGATTGGCAAAACCAAACGTTGAGAGTTGGACGGAATCGTACAACTGTCCTATCGACGTGTGGAAGCACCTTGAAACAAGAGCAGGACGTAGAAGACCAATGAGCCACGAGACTAAATATCAGGCAAAGTCCTCCCTTGCACGGAAACTTGAAACAACGTGTTGACGGGATACTGAAAAGGAGACGGGGATTCAGAATTTGCTGCCAACACTTGGCTATCAAAGGACTAACCATCGACGAGCAATTCACCTTCAGTCCTCCCGAAACCGTTTGTGAATGCATTGAGGGTATCACAAGAGACACGACCATCGTTGACTCCTCAAAAATCCTTCCTTGTCAGTATTTTCCCTTGAAGAATCTTTCCCATGTGTGTGTGTGCAAAAGGACGCCCTCTGCTCCGTATTGCAGTCAGCGCCATCACGGAAGGCAGCGGCGAACCCGAGAATGTAATTTCGTCGTCTTCGAAACTACCGGGGATGTTGAACATATTCCGCCGGATTGTAACTGTATCATCATGTGTTTCCTTTGTAGGCACGCCAAGGAACTGGCATAGACGGAGGTACGAATCATAATTTCTGAGATAGAGCTGCCCAGCGAACACATTCAGTTGGTCGATCAGATCCCATGGCGGAGTCCAATTGGGGGAGAGGGGAGGAATAGAGTAGAGCCTGAGATCGTCGGATGGTTTCATGCGTTGAGATGTGCGGGGTGCATACAGGTGTAGGTGCACGTGTTCGCTCACCCTAATGTCCGGCAAGAGGAGATTGGCTTCGAACGGGCTAAGCAGAACGAGGACTTGGTCGTGGTCATTTCGACAGGAGAGAATCCACTGGACAGGCCGGAGATATTGATCCATTGTCCCTCGAGTAGACTCAGGTTTGACCGTCTTGCAGAAGTCGGCTGTCGCCAAGATAAATGGGCTCCATACATCTGCATCGCAAGTGGCTGCAGAACTCCTTTCGAGCGTCCGGAAGACGGGAAGAAAAGCGCTGCTAGATTGCAGTGGAGGAATGGCACCTGTCCTGACGAAGTCCACGACATCCGGATGAAGGAAATGTTCCACAGGTTCTCCTTTGGGAGGCAGCTCCACCTCTCGTTCACGCTCCCGCTCGCGGTTGACCTCTCGTTCCTGTTCTTCGTCCATCTGTGCGCTGGGAAGTGACAGAACCCCGAGATCCTTGCAGCGCTGCCGGATCACTGGATCCAGCACCGCCAGAGTGCTGGAAGGGTCTCGATTTTCGCGAGGTGCATAGAGATCCACTAGTGATTTGCCATCCGGCTGGAGCCATACGTCCGACAGTTGTTCTGAAGTGATGGTATTGTTGCAGAAATTGGACCAGGTGTCGTATCTCAATTTATGGCTCATGCCTTGTTTCGCCCAGTGAGGGGCCCGCTGCTCTATTTCAGTCCAGGTCTCGTTTATTGTCCAGCATAGGATATCGGCGGTAGTGACTTGGGTGGTCTGGTCCTGTTTGCCGGCCATTGTGCGGATGCTCCGATCAACTTCAAGGGGCGCAAAGAACATGACCGAGTGACCACGCCCCAGTTTGCGCATGCGCATGCAGCCTGAAAAGTACAAAGTATGAGATTTTTCAACGGTGTCACAACGCAAGAACGAACCTTGAACCAGAGCATCTTTTGTCACCTTGGGACCCAGCGTGACCGCCGCTCGTGACCCGATAGGAAGTTTGACGTCGGTTCCCCTCGTGTGCGCGTGATCCAGATAGACAACACAACGGTCTAGCCACTGAGAGAGCGATGACGACAACAATGGTTGAGTAATGCCACTTCGGGTAAGCACCCTCAATTCATTATCCTCGTTGAAATAGATAGCACCAGCAGCGCAGCGGTCGAGGTCTAACCATGTTGCAGCCACTTGCCGATTGGAAAAATCAAGGATCAGTGCCCCAACATCCAGCAAAACACGAACTTCGGGTTGCTGTGTGGCTACCGTTCGGAGGAATTCGTACGTGGACTGCCGTTCGCCGTTCTTGTGAGTGACGGTATAGAAGTTGTTTTCAGGTCGGAGAAGATATGCTAGAACCCTCGCATTGGTCCCCTTCTGGTGATCAAGCTCGCATTGAGCGATAGACGTGGGTAAAAGCCAACGGCCGTCGCTTGTCCCCGAAAACCCTGATACTTCATTCAGCGACTCGAACAAACGATCTAAGAGAAAGTGTGAGATCATTCACCAGTCACTAGCTTGTCCTTCTTCTCTGCTAAATCCCAACTAGACCCGGAGAGTTTCGAGGGAAATTCTTTCGCTTCCTTCGGGAACACCACTTGCGAAAGGTAGAAATCAACAGTTGCTTGATTCCGAGTGAAAAGAGGGAATATGACGTCGTCCCAAAGCTCTGATGACTTGAGGTTGATCTCGCTGAGTTTCTGAAGCGATTGTGGCATTGACTCGCGGTCATACTCTTTAACCCAAAGTGCGTATTCGGTGGTCGGATCGTCTTGGTCGAGCAGGATTTCAAAAGCCATTCTCAGTTGTTCCTTTTTCAGACCAGTATAATAGTAGGATAGGCATGTGAGAATGATGGTGAGATCCGGATGGCCGAACTGGGTGTTGGCTGCTGGCAGGTCTTTCGCCCGGTACGGTATGGCAAGCATCGTGGGGGCGGTAGGGGTTCCTGAATGGTCCAAGTGTTCCCTGGGTTTCGGCGGCAGAGGAAGACCATAATCAACACGCCATCTCCGCTCAGCGAGGGCGAAAAAGAGGGTTTTGGATGTCAGGAGACCGCGGAGTAACAAGAGACCGCCCCAAAGATGACTCTGGTCGGAATGCTTCGCGTACTCCTCCACCCATTTCGCTGTATCGGGGACCTGGAGGATATCTCTGTCGGATATGAAACTACGAATTGCACTCAGCAATTCGGGGCGGACGTGTCGAAAGTTGAAATTGGGAATGCGTCCGGCCATCACGTCTTCCACGATCAACGACGTTAGGCGACCGATTTCGGTGGCTTGCACGACACGAACACGCGGAAACGATCCAGGCGGACCACACTCATACTCTATAGAGCCAGGGTTATGTCTTGAAAGGGAAGAGACATGCTTCTTCACGAGTCTGAGGACTTGTTGAATGACAGTCCATCGGTCAGGGTATCCATCCATATGTTGCTGGGAGCCGATCGTGTAGACTAATTGAAATCGTGCATGAAGTATCTCGTCGCTCTCGTCCAGAATGTCTCGGGTGTAGGAATGAATCCATTTTTGAAGAGTCAACCACATCTGCGCATTACCCAAAGGACCATGAGGATCTTGACCGTGCTCGCCATGAGAGTCAGCCCGAGTAGTGTCCGGGTTCTCCAAGTAGTGTGGCAATTTTCTCAGCAATCGAAACATATTACCCACAAAGCTATCTCGGGGTATCTGTAATTCAATGTTCAGCCGAATGGCCAGCCATCGTTATATAATAGCAAATACGTACCGATTTGAACAACAAGGCTGTCTTGACATGTTTGTCAATTAAGTTCTGAAACATTGATAATGGTCCGACTGCAAGCTCGGCTTTGATTATCTGTTCCTTCACGCTCATCAGCTTGAGCGACACGGCATGCTCAGGCTGGATGAGTAGGATTCCACGTTCAACCACACATCGATCCATGAGCCGGCATAGAGTGTAAATTTGGGGTTTGTTCGCCTCGCCTGATTCGTTGTATTCTGGAGTGCGAGAAAAGGGCAGGTGGTATATTGGCCTGTTAACAAGTCCACCAAGGCGTAATATGAGTAATTCGAACATCTGGGCTGTCAACGCCTTTGGGACAATGACGCGGACGAGTTGCTTGCCGTCCGCAAGAACGGCGGCAGCAATGGGGATGATCACGGACGATTTCCCTTCGCCCATGTTAAGTTGCATTACTGTGTTTCTCCCGGATTGTGGAGACATCAGTTCCGTCGCAGTTTCTGCCTGAGCGCGGCGAATTAGAAAGTTTCCTTGAATCTGACACAAGCAAATGTTGGTAGGGGTAAGTGTACCTAGTCGGACACCAAGGACGCACCTGGATTAACAGCCAGTCTGGGTATTCTTCGGCATCCCACCCGTCACATCCCTCGTTCTCTAATTCCTTCCATAACTCTTCTTCGAGGCCATCCAAGGCAAATCGGAGCAATCTTCTAGAACGCTGAAGGTCCAAAAGGAGTAGAGCGAGTGACACCAAGCATTTCTTCCATTGTCCAGGGAGCCCGAACGGCGATGTAGATGCAAGATATCGCAAAAGGATATCTGCGGTGATTGGGGGCCACTGACGGGACCTATCGGGTGTTTGTTCGTGCGCACCAGTCATTGGGCCCAAGCTCTTCTTAAGAATGTCCAGAGAATCCAAGTATCTGACCTTGCACTGTCCGTAGTATTCCTCGAGTGACTCGATTAACTCCTCCCTCGCCATTCTGTGAATAGATTGAGATCCCATGCGAGCATGTTGTAGACTCCCATCAAGGTGGGCAAGATATTCCCATTGAAACAAGCGGTCCGTTCGAAGAGAGGAGAATAGCATGTCCAATTCGAGGACATTGTCTGGTGACGTCGTGTAACCGTTACACTGAGGGAAGCTGTTGCGCACTGAGAGTTTCGGCGCCGCTCGAGTGCAGAACAGCTGATTGAGTGCAATTTGACGAGGTGGATTACAACGATCAATAAGCATCGAGTCGAAAGAAAATCTTGGGTCTAGAACTCTCAGGTCCGGAAGAGTCGACAGTCCAGGTTCTGCAGGGACTCCAAAACTATTCAAAGGAAATAGATATCCAGTTTGTTGTCCACTGTGCTTCTCTGGTGCACTAGCACTATTGGCAGTACGATCAGGCCAATAGTATATGTCTTGGATTTTCATGTACGTGTTATCAACTTGGTGTTCATTTTGGCATGGGATCCAAAGGGGGTTATAATCAAGAGAATTGGTTATCACTATTGATCGACACGCAGCAGATTGCAGGAGACAAAGAGCTGCCTGAGCACCCGTTTTGCCTGTGAGTGAATCTGGGCGATGGCGACTGGTCATGGCATGTATATGGGCAAGAAACCGCGTGCTTGCCAAACCTCCATTCCCGACCAGGCAGCCAAGTTCGGTATCCACATCGTAGGCGTGATATAATGGTTTATCAGATCCAGCATCAATGTGAGAGAACCACTGAATGTCAATGCGAACCTGGTGATCGCTATGCACTGTGGCGTCACCATTTGGCATGAGAACCCGTCTGTGACTAAGTGGCTCTGGCGTGGAGGTGCCTCCGAGGCGGGTTTTTGGTCGAAGAACAAGGAGACTTTCTAGACCGAGTAAGGCCCCAACGCATTGATCCTCATCATACACCATGTTCCTGAAGTCGCAGGACTCAAGCTCTCCTCCCTCGTTGACAAAAAAGGACAAGCTGTAACGCGGTAAAGTGACGGACAGCTGTAACACCCGTGCAGATTGGATGGAGTCGACGAGGGTTGTGGTAACTACGAGGTTCGTGGACTGGTTCTGCCAGCCCTCATTGATATTCGTGAGACACTCGAAGCACCTGGAAACCATTCTCCAAGTTGGGCTTCGGATGTCTACGAGGGCAATACGGTCCCTGTACATACGATATTGCCCAGATGTGCAATCAATTCTCCAGTTCTGAGGAGACTCTTCCCAGAGCTGTTCAAGTGGACGTATCTCGAGGATATTTGTGGATAAATTCAGCCAATGTACATGTCCGTCAACGAGGGCAGATGGAAGGTCCTCCCGAAGTTTGCTCGAAGGAATTAGTGCAAGGATATCATTCGTTCGATTGCATCGTGCCTGAAGAACCAAGTCGCCGTCCCGCAGAGAAAAGTGCACCTGTGAAGTGTTTAAGTCATAATAGTCATGCTGCGTAGTGTTAGTACTGACCTCGTGTTTGGACATCGTGGAAGGGGTCGTGAATTCCATTCCAAGAAGGCTGGACGGTATGACGAAAAAACCTTGCTGTGAATGGTTATCAGGAATGTCTTCTGATGTAAGAAACTGCGCGATGTACATACATCACGAAAGATCTGTTGGCATTCTGGGGAGTACTTGATCTCAGGCGGCAACCCACCTAAAATTTGGCCATTCACTCGAAGTTCCCCATCGAGCAAGTGAATATGCATTGTCTGTGAAGGTTGGTCTACGGTTGCTTTGATTTCGCATGTAAGCCAAGGAGCACTTGGATGCTGTAACTTCTCCCATCTGCATGTAGCTGGCCGATACCTGGGGAAAGCCTTTCTAATTGCGAGGTCAACACCATAGTCCGATGGATCGGCGATGATCACATCCCTCAGGATCCCCTCGAGAATGAAGGAGAGACGGTGATCTCGTTGATGAAGTAGACGTGTATATCCATCCTTGATGTCAGAAGAGTTGGAAGAAGTTAAATATCGAGAGTAATAGGTAGGCCGGAGGGTGTATATGAAAAAGGCGCAAGAAAGTAGAGCATCGACATCCTCTGCAGAATGGAAGTACTTGCGAAGGATAGCAGGGTCAACATTGAACGTGCTTCGGCAAGTGGCAGCCATGATCTGCAAGAGATTCATGCGGTCTTCGTTCGTTGGCGCTTTTGACAGGTCATATGCTAGTTCCTGTACCCAACTGAAAGTCTTCCTACGTACGCTCCGAAGAAGTGCTATGGCTCGATCATCGACATCTTCACCCGAGCTCGATGCAAGCACCCGAGTGAGCAACAAAGAGACAGAGTTCATCAGTACGCCATCAATCGAGCCGGCTCCAACATCCATGAACAAATCCTCGAGCTCGTCAAGAAGCGCATTGCAAAAGGATGCGTCTTGGAGTTCTTGGTGCCAAATCCACGTTCCCGTGTCCAAATCGAGTGGTCCCACCTGAAACGCTGCGTAGGCAAGTAGGTAATGAACATGATGACGACGAAGGTTGAGAGTCCTGCTACGCAAGCCCCGCAGGATATTGAGCCATTGAAGCGAGCCGCCGCCCCGCAAGTCCGCGAATGCAATAAATTCGTCGAGGGGGAAGTCCGCAGGACAGTGTAGTTGAGTGGACAAGACATCATTGGGTGTGTGAGAGGTATAACGCATATATCTTGCTAAACCTCTATGTGGGGAATGTTGCTCTTCATGCCAGTATCCGATGCCGATCAAATGCTCCTGGTCTTCATAGTGTTCTTTTCGTCGCCATGGAGTCAGGGGACCAAACCAATCGACAACATAGCGTAGCAGTGGTCCGTTTTGAAGACAAGACTCATTTGGATAGAAATAGGCAAGGTACACCTGGACAGAGCCTGGGGGTATTTGGTGCTCAACGAGGTAGGGCTGCAATGCCGGGACACCAACAAATAGATGGTATTCTTCTTTTCCATTATCAAGACCGTCATCAAAAATGTAAAAGTTGAAACGAAGTAGAATGCGGGCCGCGGTGGAACGCCAGATACGGACACATGGTGGACATTGCAGCTCGAATACAGCGACCTTCGCATGCAACAGTAAGGAAGGCAGGGGTGACTTGGATACCTGTGCGCTCTCGGCCAGTTGCCGCTCGGATGGATGCTGCCGACATTTCCTGTGTCCGTCCTGGGTACATGTGAGACTCGCACATCCGCGCTCTGGCGTAACGCGTCCAATATCCTTTCCTGTTGTATCATATTCAATACGAGCTTTAAGGTTCTGAAGCCATGGGGATTGGTTATAATAACGGACAGGGAAACTGTCCTCGGTGAAGTCATTCGAAACCACTGACCATCCTGGACGTGACTGAGAATGGCGCGCGAAGAGGTACTGGTATGCACGAGAAAGGCGATGGAGGCTCATCGCCTTGCGCAGGAGCAGTTTTTCTAGGAACACGACTGGGATTTCGGGGGGGTAGTCGGCGAGCATGGGAATCTCCTTCACAACTAGCTTGTCGAGTGCGACATAAAATTCAATTGCTGTTAATAACATGATGGATGTATCTTCTGGATTTCGTTTCCACCATTCGGCAGCCGCTGTCATATATTTATTCATCAAAATCTCGAGTCGTGCGCTTGCCTCGTCCACATTCGTGACGCAAGACACCCAGTCATCAATGCCTTGCTCAATCGATCGCTCGACATCATAGAGAATATAGTGAGGGTCAATTCCACATGCCTCGTCAAAAAGAGACCCATCGGAAGATAAGAAATTCTCAATAGTGCTGTGGCGATGATGGCTGGGATGGAAGGAATTATTGTGTATTTCGGGCTCAGGATTTGTGAGAAGCTTGCAAATGTATTCGCGGCTGTCCAGTAGCGAAAGCTGTGTATCCCTGACTAGTTCATCCTGGGAGGGATTCCGAAATGGCGACGAGCGAATGTTCAGCCGCTCCCACCTGGCATCAAGGATCTCTCGAAGACGGGTGCGCGTCTCTAGCGCCATCCTGGAAAGCCAGTTGGGTGTAGAGGAGTTAAGCTTGCTTAAACGTCGCAGAATTTTTGACGACATGAAGTAAAGTAAGTCGCTGGAAAGATCGATATTGTTTCTATCCATTGAAAGGGTGCATATGAAGAACAACATGAACCTCTTGTAGGCAGCACCTCCAAGAGGTGAGCGATCAGCAGAAATCTGGATTGCAACCCTGATGAAAAGCCAAAGAGACGAGCGACGCCATGGGCCCTTGGATGAAGAAGAGTGACACCCATTGCCTCGACCAACGCAGTCATGAACACGTTTGCTTATTTGAGGAACATCCGCGGTACGACCAACACCTCGCAAGATGCTAGCATATTGCGGGTGAGGGGACGGAGGGAGAGGAAGATTTGATCTGGCAGCATCAGGGTGAGAGAGGAGGTTGGCGAGTTTGAATAAGAAGTCCCCCTCGTCAAACACTTCATTGGGTATCTCGACAGCAGACGCAGGATACGAGTATACCAGCGGTCCCAATGTCCTCTCCACAGCATCTCTGCTTGGGGACACCTCGAACGACTCGCACAATGTACAGTTCTCCTGCTTCGTGAGGACGACTGCGGTGTTCTCACGTCGTACAAAAAACGAGAGAATATCTACAGAAAGTTGTCAGCATGGATCAATGGAGAAACTGTGAACGTACCTCTTGTTTGCATTTCACGTAACTGGGAGATGATACCGACCCTGTCCTGGCACTCCGATTGCGTGGAAGTTTGCAAGTTATCCAGCATTTTTGTGATACGACACCAAAAAGCCTTCTCAGACGTTCCAGAGACGTATATGCCATAAGCGCAGGCAGCAGTATACACGGCACGAGCTAGAGCAAGGTCCTTCTCAACGGTATAGTCGGTTTCCTCGGGATGTTCGATTGGAATAAATACATGCGTAACAACATAGTTCAATGTTTCAGAGGTATGAATAAATGCAGGTGGAGTCGATATTTCGGGGCTAGGGTCGTCAGAAGTAGAATCAGACATGGCGGACGTGTGTAGTAACGCCAACGCAGCCGCGTAGGTTGACAACCTTGGTAAATATTAGTGGCCACGTACTAGTACTTACACCAAGACTGGCCCTGGGCAAACCTTCGTTACCATGATCGTCCAACTGCCTCAGAAAAGTACACCCTTTTTGTCTAATGGGTGTCTACAGTAAATACACAGGGACGGCAGTCGACAAACAACACAAGACTCAGATGGAAAGGTGAATATGCTTTTTTTGGCCCACGAGGAGTTATTTAACCATGGTTGAAACACCACAGTTGTTTGAGACGATTCTAATCTTGTTCGTTCGTTGGATGAGTGGGTGAGGATCCAAAGAGGGTGGGGTCGTGCTGAAGCAAAACTATCGGGTGGACAAAGTGAATGTAGTGAAAGCATGATAAGAAGCGGTGCTGCCGTTATCAGCACATGTTTGTGGTCCTGGTGGCAATAGCTGCGGTCGCCGTTCTCGCTGATAGCGTGGCCATATATGTATCATTTGAAAGGCATGTCCTGATTGTTGTCGTTAACACGAGACGGACGGGGTGGCGGTCTGTGCCAGGATCGGCATGTCAGTTCTGGAGCATCGTAGCGTGAATTCAAATAAGTTTGCCGTGGTATTGAATACCCAAGGAGGCTTACAGATATAAGTTTGTGACAGAACTAGGTTTGTGAACGCAGAGTCGTTGCTAGAACACAACGCGGTCTGACACTCAAAGTATCGAAAAAATCCGGACCACTAGGGTCGGTCCGGCTTCCCTGGCACCTCGTCCACGACTGGATTGATTCCACCATCGATCGAGACCATTTCACTTGCTTTGTATTACGATCCAACATTGCCATGGTTGTATTTGACGATAAGTGATACATGATACCCCGTTGAACTGCAAAATGACGGTAAGGACATGAGCACTGGGAAATCTGTCCGAGATATACCAGATCGTTGACATGTGCATAGACGGTGGGTGATTAAACCTCGCGTGGAAGAGGTTGCTGCCGGTCTTGGTCTACACATCAACTGTTGGTATAACTTTGTCCAGGACGAAACAGAACACATACCAAAGGCTTAGTCAATTGGCTTGGTCCAACAAGAAAGAAGCACGCGGAAATGTCGAGTCAGAGACGATTGTGCAAAGGCATTCACTTCACGATATTGAGTGAGGTAGACCTTGGGGTAGTCGGTACATCTTCATAATCTTAGCACACTTACGCTGTACAACCTCTCCGTGCTTACCATTGCCAGTTGCCACAGGTTACAATTCGCCCATGGCACGTCCAGGAAAAGGAGGAATGAGACATTTCTGACCAGCAGCAATTTAGACAGGGTAGACTTACTCATCCTCGTTCTTGCCCTTGTTCTACCATCTCTGGGTAAAGATCGTATGTGTGACGATAACGATTTTGATGGTCACCTACTAGTAATGATGAGCTACTATATCCGGTAGCCTCGATATAACCCTCAGGCAGCCATCCTTGCCAATTTCTTAAAGTTGATTGGTTTACCAAAGAACGTCTACAACACGACCACGAGGGCAGAGCTAGATGGGAACTTATGAAAAGCACGTCTAACGAGATTTTCCTTGACGAGATGGTCATTCTGAAGATCTGAAGGGTGGAAACGGAAACACCGAAATTATTTACCGACACTGGCGTTGTTGTGGCGGTGTTCGTAAAACCTGACCTAGGATGGCATCAGAAGAACAGGTAATGAAAATATAGCTGTCGGAGCGGACTCGTGAGCACTCCTTTGAAAATTTCTGACCACAGATTGTAACCCAGTTTGACGCTCAGAGGGCAGGGTAGCACGGAGGTACGATACACTAGATGCACTGTGCATGCATGAACTCACACGAACTTGGAAAGTATGCGACGGACGCATTTTTCCAAAGAGTGCTTTGGACTTGTCGGTGCAGTCACTGGCCGGTGGTACGCAGCTCTGAAGCATGACGTGTTCACGGCTTGAGAACAGTCCCTGATCTGCAGGCATCGCGTTCCCTGGACTCTACAGGTTTCCGACAGAGCAGTGGTGGGTTTATCTCTTTCAAGCCTAGATGCCTTGCGTCATTAACTAGTGTATTCATACCTGGTGATGATGTCATCATCTCTCTCGCACTGACGTTGTAGCATTCCACCACCATGAATATGGTCGAGCGGCTGACGGTCATTAGAACATAAATACCGGGCGCTGCGCCTCTCCATCTTCTTGAAAGATACGCTGCGCGTTCCTCTGTCATCCCTTCTGCCATCCACCATCCACCACCCCCAACCCTACTCGCCTTTCGATATGGTCTTGTTGATCAAGAGCAAGCACACCTCTTTCGAGGACGTCGCTCGTTTGTCTCTTTCTCCTGCTGGCGACACGCCCAGGTGGCGACTCGCCAAGCGTTGCGCGCAGAGCGCGGGGAACGCTGGTGTTCCAAAGGCAAAGTCGTTGGTATGCATGGTTGGATCATATCGAGGCGGGTTTCCTGACAAGCATAACTCACTGTAGCCTCATATCAACCTCGTCGCGGAAGGAGGGTCGCTCAAGGCACAGTATGCCGCCCTGCTGAGCGCCGACCTCCGTAGGTTGAAGCCAAGGGAACTCATCGCTCGGAGGGTCAAGTCGGCGAAGGAGGATCTGAGTCAGCTTTTTGATGGCGCCTCCCTGAAGCAACGGGTCGAACCCACCGAAGAGCCCACCGAGTCGGTTTTTACGGAACTTGCTTGTTCGACGGCCACCTCCGATGTTGGTTCCCCTAATTCCCTGGATTCAGCGTCCTTTTCCGTCCTCGCTCCTCTGGTTGAACAGGATGAGGACGACGAAGATTATATCCGTTGCTTGACTGCCATGGCTCAAAGTTGGTTAGATTTCGAGCGACTATTTTCCTGGAGTCGTGTGCACCCTGACCAAGCAATCGAGGAGGCAAGGCACGACTTCTGCGTGGCTCTTGTTCAACTGTCCTCGGATGCCTCTCCCGTCACTTTTCTGCCTCAGGTACCTCAAGCATCCGACGGTCTCTTCAATCTTTCCTCGCCACATGCCACCTGCCCTCCAGAGAACATCCCAATACCGTCCGGATCCATCCTCGCAGACCAACTGGAAATTAGATTCTGCACGTCTGAATCCATATCGCTGAAGAAAGCAACTCAATCGCCAGAGTTTTCAGACGAGGAACTCCAGCAAGGGTTCGACAGCTTTTCCTTCCATTCAAGCGAAGACGAGGAGTGGACCTCGGAAGTCGAGTCCCGCAGGCAAAACTCCATGAATCGAGCTTTATCAGATATGAGGAGACAACTGGCCATTCCTATCCCGCGGCTATCGTCTTATTTTTCTGATGATTCGTTGGCCGAGTCTGCCACGCACTCGACGGCAGCAAAGCCTGAGTCATTGTCCTGCGACGATAGTTCCTATTCGGCAGATCGAGAAGATGAGGACAACATGTCAATTTCTGCTTCAGTTTCTACCTCGACTTCGGCTTCTGACTCCCCGACCTGGACTCGGACTCCAACACTTGACATCGACGCAACTGTTCATTGCCGCCTTGAGCAATATGGAACTGCTCCCTTAATTCGACAAGAATTTAGCAGGGTAAGCTGGGATGACAACTGCATCACGAAGCAGGAAGATCCCGATCCCAGGGCGGCGGATATCGAGGACAGGGCCAACAACGTCTGGGAAGTTCTATCGACCTTTGTCCCGAGACTCCTTTCGCGCATCTCTGAGGAGTCACTCGCCGATGAGTATGAGATTGAAGCTACAGCCGAACCTCCTCCACTGTCTTTCGCGCGTCCTATCTCGCAGTATAGAAAACACTTGTCGCTCAGACGCCTGTCTACACCGCTCCCCAATCTGGATGAAGTCAAATCCACGTCTAAGACCTCCCTGACGGAAGGTACAGGATCTTTTGAGCCAGTGTCTTCGAGCATGGGGACTTTCTTTACTACAACTACGGATACAGAGAATGATTCCCGTTCATCATCCACGGTGAATCCTGAAAAAACGCTTCGTAGAGTGAGAAAGTTAACGGACCTGAAGGTGAGCCGTTATAGTAGATTTGGTTGGCGTTTATATCTAATCATTTCACTCAGAATCCCGTTGTAATCCCAACAGTGGAAAGTACTTCGTCAATCGAGACCATGTACGAGTCTTCTTTATCCGAGGAAGCCTGTTCCCCAGAGCCCCTCGCTCGACGACTTCGAAGGGTTCCGGGATGTCTCGATATGAAGGTTCGTTCCCCAATGTCTCCCAGCGTCTTTCTGATCTAATCACAAACTGATTTTGTACGCACAGAAGGTTTTCCGTGGAATGGACATTGCTATGGAAGACTCGCCTAGCTTCTCTACGACATCAGAACATTTACCTCAAAGCCTCGAAATACGCTCTGGCTTTGAGGTGAGTCTCCTTTACGTTTCGCGGGGCACAGGGGCCAACGCATGCCTACAGGAATGGCAGCGTTCATCAGACGTGGAGAAAGGTCGCCGAGTTCAGCCCGTGTCTCCTCATTCCCATGCCCTCGGGAGGGAACATCCTGCCAAGCCACCGATTCCACCGAAGTCTGTTGGCTTCCACTTGCGTTGGAAGAGGGATCAGCTTGCGTCTGTTGCCACTCAGGAACCCTCGTCTCTATGCTCACGCTGTGATCCACTGTCGTCACTTCCGCTCTGGGCATGTTCTAAAATTACACGGTCAAACAGAAAGCAGGGTCGACCCCTCTGCGAATCGACCAAGGCTTTGAAGAAGCGTCTTGACTCTATACACATCGATCTGGAAACAGTTCATGGCCATAACCACCCGCGGTATGTTACTGGCTACTTGATTGTTATCATTTCTTGATTTCAGTTCTCAGATGTCGTGGGCAACTTCCACTAGTTGCTGCTACGAAGGAAAGTAGGAAAGCGAAAACGTCAAAAATAGGAGAATTCATTAAGCCGAGATGGCGGTCGTGACGCAAAATACTGAAAACGTTGAAAAACAAGAACGCCCAGTGCCTCTTGACCCTTGACTTGGTGAGTTCTAGTTACGACACCCTCCCGACTCCAAGCTGACACTCGGCCAAAACCAAGTCACCTAGTCGGAATGGAACCGACCCCTCACGACGGACATCCCTTGAGCGTTTCTGAGGATCCCTTTGGTTACCTGCGGTACGCTTGTTTGTCGTGCCATGCCTTTGTGTGCTCATCTGGTTCCAGGTAGTTTATGAGTCGCCGGCTTGGGCTGGTGACCTGCTACACTCAGATACTTGTGCGGGATTTTAATTGCAGAGCAATGTTTGCTCGACTCTGAGACGCTTGGGACGAAATGTTGCTCATGCAAACGCCCAATCCGCATCCCCATGGCGGAATGGCACGTGGCAGGACAATGTGGTGATGGTGATTTAGGTCGAGAGTCGAGCTGGTAGAGAGTTCACGATAGGGCTGTAACATGCAATGCAGTACATCGACTATGGGCGAGTGGAATGGAGTAGTTGGACTGATGGGAAGAAACGCGATCACTAATGTAGCACGTGGCAAGAGGCTGATTATCCGGTGCAATTCGAGTCACTCGTTCGCAACTGTGCTCGTACACATCTCACCCTCTTGTAACCTTGCCCTTTGACCAAGGATGGCATCGGAAGAACAAGTAACGAAAAAGTACAACTTGATCACTCGCCGACTTCAAGAAGTCCTTGGAGGCGATATCATCAAGGGAATTCTTGCCGAAGGTAGATCGCCCAAAGCCTACTGGGGTATGCACCTCGTCTCCTGTTCTCAATGAAAAGATTGTCACTCTCTACCGACGACAGGAACCACACCAACTGGACGTCGTATGTTCTCTGTCGTCTGAACATTTGCCGGGGTTCATCACTCTCATGTAGCACACATCGGATACTTTGTTCCATTAACCAAGATTGCAGATTTTCTTAGAGCAGGCGTAGAAGTCAAGATTCTCCTCGCTGGTATGTCTACTTTGTCCTGATCGGCAGAGGACTACTCATACACGCGTCTTTAGACGTCCATGCATTCCTGGACAATCTAAAAGCACCCCTCGACCTCGTCGCCCATCGAACGAAATACTATGAATTTATCCTCCGAGCCGTCTTCAACTTGCTCGGCATACCCACGTCGAAACTGACGTTTGTACAGGGCTCCGACTACCAGCTCTCGAGAGAGTACAACCTAGACAATTACAAGCTCTGCACGCTCGTGACGGAGCACGATGCCAAAAAGGCCGGGTCTGAAGTCGTGAAACAGGTCGAGAGCCCGCTGTTGAGCGGTTTGATTTACCCTGGGCTTCAAGCGCTCGACGAGCAGTACCTTGGCGTCGATTTTCAGTTTGGGGGCGCGGACCAGGTGTGTTTGGGACGCGTTGGTCGCCATCTGGTTGGGAGATCTGACGATTCCGGGCAGCGCAAGATTTTCACCTATGCGGAACTGTACTTGCCGAGGTTGGGCTATGCCAAGCGGGCCCATCTGATGAATACCATGGTCCCGGGATTGATGGGCGGCAAGATGTCGTCTTCGGACCCAGACTCGAAAATAGATTTTTTAGACGCGCCGGAGGTTGTGAAAAGAAAGGTTAAGAAGGCGTTTTGTGAGGAAGGCAATGTGACGGATAACGGGTTACTTGCGTTCGTCAAGGCGGTGCTGATACCCATAAGCGAACTGCGCTTGGAGCGACTACGGGGCGAAACGGGCGAGGACGAAGAGGAGGGAAAGGAATCAACAGGGTCCCAAAAACCGTTTGCGACGGATGACGCGCCCGAAGGGACGGTGTTTACGATTGTTCGGGAAAAGAGTGGAGGGCCAAGTCATTACAAAACCTACCAGGAGCTCGAGGACGACTTTGCAGCAAAGAAGGTACACCCGGGTGACCTCAAGGCAAGCGTGCGAGATGCGATCATCAGCTTGCTGGAGCCTATACGGGCGGCGTTCTCGGGAAACGAGGAATGGCAGCGGATCGAACAACTCGCGTACCCGGATCCAAACGCCAAGAAAGAGACCAAGAAGAAAAAGGCAAGATGCATTCTGATCGCGCTGCGGGTGCTCACATCACTCCTATAGGAGAAAGTGTACCATCCTCCACCTCCAGGAAAAGGCAAAAGCGCCAAGGCGGTGCCTACGCTTGTCGATGGTGTTGTGGTTGATGAAACGAGGCCGTCTGGGCCATCCGCTGGCCAGGCAAACGGGGAGGCGGTTGCAGCGTGATGACCGGGTTTCATACATAGATAGGGGGTGCATTGTCGTTCTTTGACGTGTAACCGAGCGATAATGAGAGTCGCGTGACCGTGTCGCGTTACGCGTTCGATCTTCCCTTCTGAGCTGCTCAGCGTTTCAAGTGGCCTTAAAACCGCTGCGTTGCAGCAACCAAACCCTGTCGTGTACCACCACCATCCAATGTACCCCGACTCGGACTTTTACCAGATATCGGGCTATAGAGCCCATTCAAACGATTGGCGAGTCGTACCCGAGTGGCCCCTTGCAATATGCGACCACTAACCATGGTCCAGGTTCAAAAAGTATGACGATAAACCCATGGTCGCAACCATCATTTCTGAAAAGTCCAAACTTTTCCGACCGGGAGGCAAGGATTCGCCAGTCGAACTCGTCTTGGGTGTGTCCATGTGCCAACCACCCACCCGTGATCTCACTCGTGCCAGGAATTCTGCCCTCCGGTGCTTCGTACCTGTTGATGACGAGCGAACAGATGCTCGAGTTTACGCACAAGCACCGCCTCCGAATCCCAAGAAATTCGTGGAAAGCGACCTCCTTTCTCTCCTTGTCGCCCATCTACTTTAACTCGCTCGACGAGCTCTCTGCCAAGGCCGCGACGTACAAACAACGTCCGCGAAACAAGAACCGACGGGAATTCGAAGAACCACAGGACAACAGTCAGGCGAATCGAGGGTATGTCAAGACGGGATCGGACATTATACACTACAGAGCGTACTTTGAACAGCAAAGGTACAGTAAACGCGATGTTCCTCCTTGTTGTTGGCGCACCCAGACGCTGTCGTACAGGACTCTGTACAGACTACTCAAGAGGGAGCTCGAGCCAGGCAAGGTGGGACTCGCTCCGCCACCGTGGCTCAGTTGCGTACGCGTCATATCGCTCGTATTCGGAGAATGGACCGTCGATAACCGGCAGAGAGACCTCCGCTTGAACGACCCTCGATTGGTCGACGCCGGCTGGACAGATGCCCTGTTCCCATCCTTTTTCGAACAACTCACAGGCACGACAGTCCATCTCGAACTGAAATCGTCCTTGAACAACCCTGGACACAAGGTAACGTGCATGCTGTTCGACGCCTTGTGCACGCACCTTGAGCTCGGGCCTGCAGGATCCCCATCTTTCCGAGGTTATCAAGGACGATCAAGCGGGGCTCAACGCGCGGCTGCGAAACCTGTTGAATCATGACACCAACAAGAGTGGAATCCCATTGATAGTGCTGGTGCACGACGAAGAAATGGCTCGCGGTATTCTCGCGCGTGCAGGCATCCACCTCGATGCGTGGTCCTCTGGGCTCTCGGATCTACTTCCATTCGCTCCCATAAAGGTGTGTCATCATAGACGTGTCCGCGGACACCCCATCTGATCTATCTGCAGAACAGACTCAAGGTAGAGGAGGATGCGCCAAACTTTGCTATGCTCCCGGGACCCAGCATAGTCGATATGCAAAAACTGGCAAAGGCCCTGATGGAGACCAACCCAGGTCACACCATCCCTCACACCGCCAAGATATTGCACATGCAAACGGACACCAAGACATGCGCCGGGGATGACAGCCTGTAAGTTCCCGCAACCCGCTCACGTCCATTGACCTGTCGTCATCTCGGTCTCTAGTTTACAGCTGCGCATGTGGATGTCGATGGCACAAGGTCTTGCCATCGACGAACAGCGCAAGGAGCGGTCGACTCACGAGCCCGAATCTGCGCAGGTGCTTGCACCGCCTCGAACAGCGAGGCAGGCAAATACAGAAGTCCATCCGAACGACATTGATCCAAACGACGTTGACCCCAATGATATGCCGCCTGGTCCTCGACCGACGATTGCAGACGATTTTTCCGACGATGATGATTGGTGACCATGCACGATGTTGTGCACACGAAGATGACGGACGCTGAAGAAAACACCTTGTGCGTAGAATACCAGGGATCGAAGAGACAGTTTTGTCGCATTGCTGTGTATCGTGTACTTGCTTTCTAGTTCCTTAAGCTTTGATTGTTGCTATCCATCTATTTCAAGTTTTCAAACCGGCTTTATGCAAGAAATCTGTACATCCTAATTGTCTACGTAGCACAGGATATATGGACAACAACCTGCGCTAGCAAAGAAGGGGTTGTCTGAAATAGACGTCGTTTTGTACCAAAAAATCGCTGCAGGAACTGCAATAAAAAGGTGGCCTGTACACATTTGGTGCCATAAAAACGATGACCTAGGATCGAAAGAAAGAGGCAATCGACCATAGTCAGAAGAGTCTCGGAGCGAAGGTAGATAGAACGTCCCAGGCATTGTCGGTTCCAACCTTGTTGTTCACTGCTCTGGAATCTGGGTCATCCCGTTCGTTGGTGCAGCCATCCTCCCAACTCTCGCTGCCCAACTCTTGCTCTCGAGCGAATCGGACGGTCTCCTACTGGACAAGGTCGAGCGTTGTCTTGTCCAACGTAGGATCATTCACTTCGCTCAGAGCAAAAATTCGGCAGGGCTAGTTGGAATGATAGACGCATCGATGCAAGGCGTTGTGGAGCAGGTCATAGAGTCAGGGGCCGAGATCGAAAGCGAAACTGACTTGTTGTCTTCGTCTCCCTCGGCTTTTTGATCGGCTGAGTAGGACTATCGTGGGAAAATACACCAGAGGACGACGGTCGAAGTTTCACTGGCGTCTGACGTGCGGCGGACTCTTGAATCGTTGGAAAAGTAGGATGACGGCCACGGAATAGATTCCTCTTCATGCCCTTCACGTCCGACAACGCTCAATTCACAGAGTTTTGCCTGCGGGACTCAACCTCCGGAGACCACTCTTCCTCTTGGTTTGAACGGAACGAGACCCTCGCTGGAGTTCCTCATCTGAAAGCCCAGAAACCCGGGCAGGTTGTACCAGCACCATGGACGGAGTGCAACGATCGTTCGATCTACGAGGGAGGCGGAATCGACTGAGCAAGAGCGTGGCAAAAGTCATGTCTTGCCTCTGCGGTCGTTTGGTCGGAGAGCGCACGACACGAAGGAGAGGTGCTCGAAATCCAACCAACCCTAGATGGCGATGGTCAGGCGACGGATATGATATTCATCGCCAGCAAGCAGCAGCAACCGAATGGGCTGGAGAAAACGAGGAATCCAGGGAACTAGCAATGCCAGCATTGAACAAGCAAATTCAGTAGAAATCAACTCGCTGCACGCTCTGGCGGATTCGATCTGTTGTTTCAAGGATGCGCCGTCGAAAATCTGTCTTAGGCTTCGCTTCGCCGACCTGACCCCTTGCGCGATGGGCTTCTTCAACTTCAACTTGCGAAGGCTAGCGTTTAGCACAGCGGCACGCTGTGCTTTGAGCGATCCTCCCTCCATGACGTGGGACTACAGCGGGATAGATTCGTCAAACCGCGTCACGCAAGATTAAGGGATCTCTACCCTTGAAACACTAGCGTTCCCTGGGCTCTGCGTATACCATTTGGCGAACCACTTCCCAGGCGTAATGCCAGCGGGCGAAAGGGACATACGAGAGACGTCTTCAAAAGAGGTATGTTTTTGCTTGATCAACGGGACCATGTCGAAAGGGAGTTTGGTTAAGGGTAAGGGATGGATGGCAGGGAATGGGGGGAACGCGCGATGCATCTTTCTGGGGGAAGATAGAAGGGCAAGACAACTGGTATTTATGGGCAGCGACCGCCGGACGTTCAGGCATGCGCACGGTACTGGAATGCTACGACGTCAGTATGAGCGAGATGACATCACCACCACTAGACACTGGTTATGGACGAGCGCACCCATGACGCAAGCGCCAAAAAGCATCTGGACTCGAAGCACCAAACCTATCACTGCCTTTGAATGGTTAATCGCGAGGGAACTGAAGGAAGTCATTTCCCCTGGAGCATCCGAGGAATGTGACACGACCGGCAAAAACACTCGTTGGACAGGGTCGTCCATCGCGTATTTTCTGAGCTCGCGCGAAGGCTGGTGTACCACGCGTAACGAGTAGTAGAGTCAACGAGTAGTAGAGTCTGATTATGTACCGCCTGGGCCTCGTCCCACGACGGCAGACGATCTTTCCGGCGGTGACTGGTGAAGAGGACAATGATGGACGTAGGGGAAAATACCTTGACGCCTGCCAAGGACGGAAAAAATAATGTGGTCGCTTTGCTGTGTGTACTGCAACTCTTTGGACAGACGATCAATGCAATTTTCGTATTTTTCTGAGGGTGGTCTATGCATTAAACTGTACACCTCCGTTTCTTATCTACGCCTAGCGCAAGGAATATACCAACAAACCTCCGCTGGTCGTCGAAGGACTGTCTGAAACAGACGATTGGTTTTGCACCAGGAAGCCACTTCAGGAGCTGCAGTGAGCGGGTTGCTGCGCCTGTACACACTGGTGCTACGCAAACGATGCACCCAACATTGAAGTGCTTGACTGTGGACAGAATTATATCGGTAGTTGGCTGTCGCCATATTAGAACAAAGGTGAAGATTCTCTCGCATGTCTGACTGTTTGTCCTCATTTGGTCTCGTGAGAACTTTTCCGCTCCATCAGTTACAATAAGAACCTCCTCATAGTTGACTAGGGTAACGATGACATGAAATTAAAAACAAGGGCATCAAACACAAAGGGAGACCAATAGCGGAGTACCTAAGTTTTCGTCGTAAAGAGAACAAGGAAATAGCAATCGTAAGTTGCGTAGGGGAGTTTTAGCGTCTACTGGTCCTCCTCAACTGGTGGCTCCTCGTATTCACCCTCTTCCTCGACACTAAAAATCATGTCAGCAACGGCCACTACGGGACGGTCGCGCACTCACGTTGCGTCTTGGTATTGCTGGTATTCAGCAATGAGATCTTGCATGTTTGACTCGGCCTCCGTGAACTAACAGGAACATTGAGTACGCAACAACCCTACCACAGTTAAAGACAAACCTCCATCTCGTCCATACCCTCTTGCGTGTACCAATGCAAGAAGGCTTTGCGCTTAAACATGGCAGTAAAGTGATCGCTAACACGCTTGAAGAGCTCTTGAATGGCAGTCGAGTTGCCCAAGAACGTAACCGCCATCTTAACGCCGCGAGGGGGAATATCACATTGTGCCGACAGCACATTGTTGGGGATCCACTCGACGAAGTAAGCGGAGTTCTTGTTCTGCACATTTTGCATTTGCTCTTCCACTTCCTTCATGGAGACCTTGCCACGGAATACGGCAGCGACCTGCAGAAAAATAGTGAGCCAATGAAAAGGATATTATCAACGAGCTTACAGTCAGGTAGCGACCATGTCTTGGGTCCGAGGCAGCCATCATGTTCTTGGCATCAAACATTTGTTGGGTCAATTCGGGAACGGTGACAGCACGGTACTGTTGGCTACCCCGTGCCGTCAAAGGAGCGAATCCAGTCATGAAGAAGTGGAGACGGGGGAATGGAACTTAACAATAACTGCATGTTAGAGTCACATAAGGCGCACTGAATGTTCAACATACCCATGTTAACGGCGAGCTTGCGAAGATCCGAGTTCAGTTGTCCAGGGAAACGCAAGCAAGTAGTGATACCAGACATAACGAAAGACACGAGGTGGTTGAGATCTCCGTAGGTGGGGGTGGAAAGCTTGAGGGTTCTGAAGCAAATGTCGTAGAGGGCCTCATTGTCAATGCAGAAAGTCTCATCAGAGTTCTCCACGAGTTGATGGACCGAGAGGGTAGCATTGTAGGGCTAGGAGGAAGATAAGCGCAACGAACCAACAGTGAAAGAAAAAAAAATCTACCTCGACGACGGTGTCCGAAACGGCGGGACTTGGAACAACCGAATACGTACACATCATGCGATCGGGGTACTCTTCCCGAATCTTGGACATAAGAAGAGTTCCCATTCCAGCACCGGTACCACCACCAAGTGAGTGGGTAATTTGGAAGCCTGTGGTTTACTATTGATATCAAATATATTTCGAGGCCTAGGAAGAACATACCCTGAAGGCAGTCAGTGCCCTCAGCCTCCTTTCGCACAACATCCAAGACGGAGTCGACCAACTCTGCTCCCTCAGTGTAGTCTGAGGTTCAATTTTAGATGGAAACGCTTTCAATCGATGCGATGAACGACTCACGTCCTTTCGCCCAGTTGTTACCAGCACCGCTTTGTCCAAAGATAAAGTTGTCGGGGCGGAAAAGACCACCTAGAGGGCCGGAGCGGACGGAGTCCATAGTTCCGGGCTCAAGGTCAACCAAGACAGCACGAGGGACATATTTGTTAGAGCCGATCTCGTTGTAGTACACCGAGATGCGCTCGAGCTGCATGTCATTGTTGCCCTTGTAGAGACCGTCCCGCTCAATACCATGCTCATCGGAGACCACCTCCCAGAATTTGGCACCTATTGAATGAAAGCAAAATCGACGACGGCAACCAGCTTGACGAGGGCCCAAGGCTTACCGATTTGGTTGCCGCACTGCAGTCGGAAACGCGTGTAAGTGTCATGGCACGCCGATAGGGTACTGCATGCTCACCTGGCCAGTCTGAATGTGGACGATTTCACGCATGCTAAAAAGAGAGCGATCAGATTGGATTGAACATGAAAATGATTCGATGTTTTTTGGACACCGAACACAAAGGCAAAAGTCGCGCCAGACGCGCACAAGACACGACGAGGACGCGACGAGGAGGAGACACACGTACGTTGGGGGTCGAGGAAAAGGAGGTCGTTAAAGGATGGCGTTGGGACACGAATGGATGGTGCGGTCGAAAACGAGAAACTCCAGCCGGGTCAAGGGTGTACGCTTATTTTTCAAGCGGCGACAAATCAGGTGGCGGTGTCCATTTTTCCCACGTTTTCCCTGTGTTTACGACACGGATGCATGTAAAATGTCGGCTGCATACACGTCTTAAGGCCTACCATGTATGACGCTTTTCATTGCAATTCGTCCCATCCGTGCGCCTGGAGTTTGATGTCAAGGCTGTTTAGTACAGCCTTGTGGTACCCTCGAGGCAACGCTGTGCTTTACCGCGGCCCTCAAACGACCCAAAACAGTCCGGAAAGATGTCCCTGAAGGCGAACGGTATTTATTACCTGGAACGGTCGGCTCTAGAGGGCCCTTCTTAACCATGAGCAACATCGAAAACTCGCGCTCGACGGCATTTGGCAATTCCCCGCGTTCACCCAGATTTCAGCCTTCTGTGCATCAAATACCCACTCCAGGGATCGAGAACACGAGGCCACCGCGATATGTATGTACGCAATATCGGCTATCGTTCGACTGTCTTGACGATTGTCTTTTGAATAAAGGAGCCTTTCGTGCTCAATTTCTGGTTGGTCGGTGCAGTCGCGCTGCTCATGATATCCCTTGGCATCGCATTGCAGGTCGCACTATATGTATCGGACACACAGAACGGTATGTGGATGGGCTGTAATTTACAAGTACCACAGACATGTAATGGCCACAGGTTTCGCTGTCCCCGCTAAAAACGTCTTTAGCTTTGTGTCCACCCAGTTTCTGACAGTGAGACAGTAATTTATTCTGCCATTCCAACCTTTATTGTTGTGATCGCAGGCCTTTTTCCCTACACTCCTGGTCGTGCCACTCGCGTACTTTTGGTCAGTAGCGGATTGGATGCTCCGATGGTATCAGGTGGGTCGGTCGTCAATGAGATGCGACAGCTGACACCGAAGCTCCGGGTAGCCGTACGTGACGCTGTCCGATGGGAAAGCACCCGCCCCCCGCAGTATTCTCCTGGACTATGTAAGCTTTCAGTTCTTGTTCTCTATGTCTGCTGAGCAAACCAATTAGATTGCTTTGAAGTGCGATCATCATTTTCGTGTAACATCATACCAACGTCCCTTACAGCCAGTTGGCCGTTCTTTACCATTCGTGGATGCATAGACACTACTTGGTCAACATTTCGACGCTTATAGCATTTTCCGTCATGTTGTTACAGCCACTGGCTGGTTCACTCTTGCAAGTGCTACAAGTTCCTCATACATCGGGTTCGCCTCTGTCTGCTACACGCAAAGATCAGCTCGTTGATGTGGTGCGCAGATTCTGCCGCTCTTCTCATGAGCACCATTTCGCTCTCGCCTAACATAGACAATCTGGAAGCTTTTCTGGCCTCCACGGGCGTAAGTCGTTTACTTTCTAAAACAGAATGTTTCAATTTAAGCCAAATTAGTTCGTCCTTGCTTCAGGTATGTAGGTTACCTCGACGACGACGATGTTTTCTCATTTCCGTAGTTTACGACCACCTCATTGACCCACCTTTTGTGCACGGGGTCTGGACTGCTGGCAAATTCGAGGTAAGACGTTTCCCATCTTACATGTTCCTTGCTGATGTTTCCTGGTCGTGTCTTCACTAGGCCCCGCCAGGTTCCTACCTCAATGGTACCCTTGCAGTAAATACCACTGCCATTCAGACAGAGGTTAACTGTGCTAGCCCCGCTTCGCTCGATGTGACAAACGTGAATGGAAGCTATGTTGCATCAGCCACGTTCCTCAACGGATGCTCTACAAGCAACGTGTTCAATCCTGGAAATGGAACCGAACAATATATTGTCATCAACGCTAGCAGTTGCGCTTCACCGGATGTTGACATCGTGTTCCAACCTGTTGTGTTCTGGTTCTATCTGAACACCGACAGTCCCCAGGTAGCGAGCGTGTATTGTAATCCGACGATGCGCGTGTTTACAGTCGGGACGTCAATGGATCTTGGCAGTGGTGCGCTCGGCCCTTGTACAATACTAGGACCAGCAGAAGGCACCAATAACGTTACTGGAAGTCCTCAAAACGGACGCCCATACAACGGGTAGGCATCCATTACGGTCGGCTTATTCGAAGCAGATGTCTGATCTCATGTAGTGTTGTATTTGACCAGAGCGAGAATTTCTACGTTTCCTCAAGGGCATCAGCTATTAATTTTGGTATTCCTGATGCAATTTATCGCTACGCGGCAGAGCAACCTGGGGGACCACGATCTGTTTTTCAAAATGAAAACGGCTTTCTCAACGCTACTACGTCCCTCTACGCGGGTATATTCACATGATGGAATATTATTTTCTGATCTGTTTCACAGACTCAACATCTCGCCGTCGCCGCCCAAGCAAATTTCTTCCTCGCGAGCAACTCGACGATTCCTGCCCAACTCACATCTGAGATTCCACGTCTGTTTGTAGAGTGAGACTTCCAGTGGCAGATTTCCAAGCTTGATTGTCTCACCGTTGCCAACAGAGCGCTTCCGGCTTACGTCCTTTCCCCATTGATGATAGTTATAGGGTTTGTCGGATTTGCGATACACTACCTGCACAGGCGCGCACGTCGCAAACTATGGCTAACAAGTCCTCCCGGTTCTATCGCCTCCATCGTGTCTTTGACATCCAGGTCCGGTTTTGGTGAACTCTTGCTACCGTACGACGACGAACGACAGATGCGGGACAGTCTGGCTGGCTTGAAGTTCCGTTTAGACCGGAGGACTGGGGCAATCGTTGCCGAGGAAGATTTTGATGCGGCCGAATGTGCCGATGGGACAGCACTATTAGGACGTAGGAGACCGTACAGTAACCCCACGTTTGTGGTTGATGGGGACTCGCCGTTGGAAACACCACTGAAGGGCTCGGCAAACACATCCCTGAGGTGGTCGGCCGATAGATAATCGTAGGCACTATGTCTAGCCTTTCTTGCGTACCTTTACGCAATTCTCGTGTTCCTGTATTGTCCTTCCTAGACAGTTTTACTCCCACACAGGTCACTTTCCATGTGCACACGACTCAAACACGTCGCGATATTGCAAACAAGCGTCAACAAGTGTTTTCCATCTAGCCGATCGAGATGTTCCTCTTCTTTCCTCTTCACCAAACCCTGGTGAAAGGTAAAGAGGACAAGGGCTTCTGAACAAGTCCCAGAACCATGGCAAATGTTCACCGACCACCCATATCGCGTTCTGTGAGCAAGGCAAATGGTATTCCCGTGCAGCCCATCTGTTTTGCTCCCGTGCAAGCTCGACACACACTCTATGACGCCATTCTAGAGTTGTCTGATGGCAGTGCCTACCAAGGCATCAGCTTTGGTGCAGAGGACAAGAGCGTAGCTGGCGAATGTGTCTTCCAAACCGGTTAGGCATTCTGATCTCATCGTTCGTAGACGAGCACCGACCAGACATCTAGGTATGGTTGGATACACTGAGTCGCTTACAGACCCATCATACGAGGGTCAAATCCTCATCCTCACCTATCCCCTTATTGGCAACTATGGTGTTCCTGAACGCGATTCTTCCCCTGACCACTTACCCTCAGCATTCGAGTCGTCCCGTATCCATGTCGCTGCGCTGGTCGTGGGCTCGTACTCGGACGATTACAGTCATTTTCTGGCAAACTCTTCTCTAGGCGCTTGGCTAAAAGAGAACGGTGTCCCGGCCATTTATGGTATCGACACCCGTGCACTCACCAAAAAGATTCGCGAAAATGGCTCGATGCTTGCAAAGGTTTTAGCGCGCAGGCCACAGGCTCCTCGAGGCCGCATGCGCTCGCTTGTCCCGGAATCTCAATCGGTCTCTCGGGCGTCCTCCCCGCCTACGTCCCTGTCTTGGCGCGAGGATTACCTCGACATTCCTTTTCATGATCCCAACCAGGATAACTTGGTCGCTGCCGTATCACTAACGTCCCCACACATCTTCCGGCCAACAACCAAGCCACGTCTTCACCCATCGGGACGTACGCTTCGCGTTATTGCCGTCGATGTGGGGATGAAATATAATCAAATACGGTGTTTCACGAACCGAGGGGTAGAAGTAAAAGTCGTACCTTGGAACCACGATTTTGTTGACGATCTCGAACCTTATGATGGGCTTTTTGTCTCGAACGGACCAGGCGATCCGTCGATGCTCACTGTCACAATTACAGCGCTCTCGCGTGTGATACAAAAAGGAGATAAACCTATATTCGGTATCTGTCTCGGGCACCAGTTACTTGCCCTCGCCGCTGGTGCGAGAACTTCGAAGATGAAGTACGGTAACCGGGGTCACAATATCCCGTGTACGGATGCACTCTCCGGGAGATGCTACATCACGAGTCAGAACCACGGCTATCAAGTTGACGCAGACTTTCTTCCTACAGGCTGGAAGGAGTTGTTCAAGAACGCCAACGATGGCAGTAATGAAGGCATATACTGCGAAAGCAAGCCCTTCTTCTCCGTACAATTTCATCCCGAGTCTACTCCCGGGCCCCGTGACACCGAATTTCTCTTTGACGTCTTCATTCGGAACGTAGAAGAGTGCATCTCGTACAACTCACTCGTTCCGATCTCTTTTCCTGGAGGTCGAAAGGAGGATAACGAAAGGCGTAACCCCCGTGCCAAGGTTCAGAAGGTCCTTATACTAGGATCGGGTGGTTTATCTATTGGCCAGGCAGGGGAATTCGACTATTCCGGATCACAGGCCATCAAGGCGCTCAAAGAAGAGGGTATATACACAATCCTCGTCAACCCCAACATAGCAACTATCGCAACGTCGAAGGGTCTAGCTGACAAGGTTTACTTCCTCCCTGTGACACCCGACTTTGTTCGAAAGATAATCAAGTACGAAAAGCCTGACGGTATCTACGTTACTTTCGGTGGTCAGACAGCCTTGAACGTCGGTATCAAGCTCAAGGATGAGTTCGCCGCTTTGGGCGTTCAAGTACTTGGTACCCCAATCGAGACAATCATTGCCACGGAGGATCGCCAGTTATTCGCTCAGGCGATGGAGAGTATTGGAGAACGCTGCGCTCAATCCAGCACCGCTACAACTATTGAGGAGGCGATCGCTGCCGCACGCGAGATTGGGTTCCCCGTGATCGTGCGGGCCGCTTACGCGCTCGGCGGCTTGGGGTCAGGTTTCGCCCAGGATGAGGCCCAGCTACGCGCTTTGTGTTGCAAAGCGTTTGCAACCAGCCCTCAAGTCCTTGTTGAGAAGAGCATGAAGGGTTGGAAAGAGATCGAATACGAGGTCGTCCGTGATTGCCGGGATAACTGTATCACGGTTTGTAACATGGAGGTTCGTGCCCTGTTTGAGCTATCCTACCATTGACTAATCCTGTGAGTAGAACTTTGATCCTCTTGGCATACATACCGGAGACTCTATCGTTGTCGCCCCATCGCAGACCCTTTCTGACGCTGACTACAACATGCTTCGGACCACCGCAATTAACGTTATTCGACACCTAGGAGTGATCGGGGAATGCAACATACAATACGCATTGAATCCTTCCTCGAAGGAGTACTGTATCATAGAAGTTTGTGATCGCGCAATTTGGGACGGGATCTTTTCTCATACATCTTCCAGGTTAATGCCCGTCTCTCAAGATCCTCTGCGCTGGCCTCGAAAGCCACCGGATACCCATTGGCCTTCATCGCTGCAAAGCTGGGCCTCGGTGTTCCTTTGAATGAGATCAAGAATACCGTGACGAAGGTAACCAGTGCTTGTTTCGAGCCTAGCTTGGACTATGTTGTCGTCAAGATTCCTCGTTGGGACCTTAAGAAGTTCAGTCGCGTCAGTCATCTCCTAAGCAGTAGTATGAAGAGTGTCGGAGAGGTTATGAGTATTGGGAGGAATTTCGAAGAAACAATTCAGAAAGCAATTCGTGCGATCGACGATCAGTTCCTTGGTTTTGCAAAGGTGCGTTAGCCCCCTGCATCTACGTGCAACGTGCTGAATGTTTCCTCGCAGAACGATTTCGTTGCAGATATCGACGAAGAGCTCTTGAATCCTACTGACAAGCGCATCTTTGCTATCGCTTCCGCATTCCATCGTGGTTACAGTGTTGACAGGATCTGGCAAATGACGAACATCGACAAGTGGTTTCTGTCGAAACTTCTGAACATCCATCACATGGAAATGCGTCTAAGGTGATTGAGTCTATCTCCTTATTGTGGCACGACTCTGACCTTTTAAGTAGAGAATCCATGATTTCTTCCATCACTAGCGAGGCTCTGTTGCAAGCCAAGCAGTTGGGCTTTTCCGATCGGCTGGTTGCTAATTGTATTGGGTCCACTGAACTCGCTGTGCGTCGCCTTCGCCAGGAAGTGTCGATTTCCCCCTTTGTCAAGCAAATTGACACGGTAGCCGCTGAGTTTCCGGCGTTCACGAACTATCTTTACACCACCTACAATGCCGCTGAACACGACGTCTCATTTGAAGACCGTGGTGTTATGGTGCTTGGCTCGGGGGTTTACCGAATTGGCTCCTCCGTCGAGTTCGACTGGTGTGCAGTCAGGGCTATTCGGACCCTTCGCGAGCAAGGTTTCCCTACGATCATGGTCAACTACAACCCAGAGACAGTCAGCACCGACTACGACGAGGCTGATCGTTTATACTTTGAAAACATCAGTCTGGAAACGATTCTGGACATCTATGACACCGAGCACTCCAGAGGAGTCATCCTGTCCATGGGTGGGCAAATGCCGAATAATATCGCCCTTCCTCTGTATCGCCAAAACGTGAAAATTTACGGAACGTCACCAGAGATGATTGATACCGCTGAGAATCGATACAAATTCTCTCGTATGCTGGATGAAATTGGCGTCGACCAACCGCAGTGGAAAGAACTCACCAGCTACGAGGAAGCGCTCAGTTTCTGTGACTCTGTTGGCTATCCCGTTCTTGTACGACCGTCGTATGTTCTTTCCGGCGCTGCAATGAATGTAGTGTCTACCGGCGACGACCTGTTGAATTATCTGTCCCAAGCTACTGCCGTTTCTCGCGACCATCCCGTCGTCATCAGCAAATATATCGAACAGGCCAAGGAGATCGAGATGGATGCTGTAGCCAAAGGTGGCCAGATGATCATGCACTTCATCTCCGAGCACGTGGAGAACGCGGGAGTGCACTCTGGTGACGCTACCTTGATTCACCCGCCTCAAGATCTCGATCCTGCGACCGTCCGACAGATTGAAGAAGCAACTGCGAAAATAGGAAACGCGCTGAACGTCACCGGACCGTTCAACATTCAATTCATCGCGAAGAATAATGAGATCAAGGTTATCGAGTGCAACCTGCGAGCCGCACGGTCGTTTCCTTTTGTATCGAAGGTCACTGGTATCGACGCAATTGAAATGGCAACAAAGGTGATGCTGGGGATTCACGTCGATCCTTACCCAGACGCTGGCCTTCCCTCGGATTACGTCGGTGTCAAGGTTCCGCAATTCAGTTTCAGTCGCTTATCTGGGGCCGATCCAGTACTCGGAGTAGAGATGGCCTCCACTGGCGAGGTCGCTTGTTTCGGCCGCGACAAATACGAAGCCTACCTCAAAGCCCTTATCTCAACAGGTATCGTTCTGCCGAAAAAGAATATCTTGTTCTCCGTCGGTAGCTACAGGGAGAAGCTGGAGATTCTCCCATCTGTTCAAAAGCTCCATGCTGCGGGATATAACATCTTTGCTACGTCCGGGACAGCTGATTTTTTGACAGAACACAACGTCCCTTGCAAGGTAGGAGTTGGGCTACCCCCTAGTATTGTATTTATTCGTTCACAGTATTTGGAAACACTTCCCGAAGGGAGCAGTGACTTGCAAAAGTCTGAATACTCACTCACCCAACATCTAGCGAACAACCTAATCGACATGTACATCAACCTTCCTTCAAAAAACAATTATCGTCGGCCGGCGAGTTACGCCAGCAAAGGTTATCGCACAAGAAGGATGGCAGTCGACTTCGCCATTCCCCTTATTACTAACATTAAAAATGCCAAGCTTCTTGCTGAAGCTCTGGTTCGGAAGTTGCCACTCAATGTCTCGAATGTTGACTCCAAAAGCTCGTATCTCACACACGTCTTCCCTGGCCTCGTCAATGTCGCTGCTTTTATCCCGAAACTTATGGCTGTCTCCGGTGATGACAGCTTCAGTCAAGCAACCCAGGCAGCTCTTTGTGCTGGATTTACCACGTCCCTGATTCTTCCTCATGGCGTGGATGGATCGATTACGGATGCCAGAAGTTTGCAGCACGTCCAGAATATTGCCGCAAGCAATGCATATTGCAACTATGCGTTGAGTGTTGCTACAGCTAATAGCCAAGCCTCGTTGTTAGATGATGAATTCCAATCTGACGTCAAAGCTCTCTTCATAGCGTTCCACGAACCTGCCGGTCCCCCAGGGATCTCTGCTGTCGCAGCTCATTTTGCTTCATGGCCAACTGAGAAAATTATCGTGACGGACGCGAGGGATTCTAATCTTGCATCCGTGCTTCTCCTTGCTAGTCTTCACAATCGCAGCGTCCACATCACTGACGTCCGAAGCAAGGAGGACTTACTCTTGATATCCCTTAGCAAAGCTAGAAGTCTCAAAGTCACATGCGATGTTTCCGTCTATACCTTGTCTTTCACTCGCGATCAGTACCCCCAATCCACTCTTCTTCCCTCCAGTGAAGACCAGGCTGTGTTCTGGAAAACTATTGACGCAATTGACGCAATCTCCGTCGGAAACTTACCGTACCACTTGGCTGCGGAACAAGGGCATAAAGGCTCTGCCTGGTCTGGCATTGAGGAGACCATTCCCCTATTGCTCAATGCCGTCACCACTGGACGCATCACCCTACAAGATATCCGAACACGAGTATATGACAATCCCATTCGTATCTTCGGTCTTCCCGAACAAGCCAATACTCATGTGGAGGTTGTCATTGGACGCCGTTCTCAGTTCGTGTCTCGCGACGGTCGGTGGTCTCCCCTTGACCAGAGTACTGTGGTCGGATCCTTACATAGGGTCCTTGTGCATGGAAAGACACTGTTCCTGGATGGAACGCTATCTCCCGTAGCGACTGGCAAGGACGTTTCTAGTGCCACAATCTCTCGACACGTGGGCGAGCCTCGTGGGGCAGCGGCCCCTGTTGCGAAGCCAGAATTTGTTCCGAGCCATGCTCCTGTGAGGAACGCTGATGCCCATCTGCCAGTTCAACCCGTTCCTAGTTCACATGGTGCAATCATTCCTACTCTGTCGCACGGCCCTCACCCTGCATTCCACCGCCGACATATCCTTTCAGTGAAGCAATTCAGCCAGCGGGATATGTATGTCCTCTTCTCCTTGGCGCACGAAATGCGTCTTCAGGTGGAGCGTAGTGGAACCCTCGACATCCTCAAAGGCAAAATTCTCTGCAACCTGTTCTACGAACCGTCAACCCGCACAAGCGCTTCATTCGATGCGGCGATGAAACGTTGTGGTGGTGAGGTCATCCATATCAATGCCGATACTTCCTCCGCGCAAAAGGGAGAGACACTCGCGGACACTATCCGCACCGTTGGATGTTATGCGGACGCGATTGTGATCAGACATCCCGATGTTGGAAGCGCGCAGCTGGCTGCAAAGTTCTCACCAATCCCAGTGCTGAATGCAGGAGATGGTATCGGAGAGCATCCGACTCAAGTATGTGAAATCGTATTGGTTCTTGCTGCATTGACTCTGCTCATTGACGTAGGCATTATTGGACGTTTACACAATTCGGTCTGAGCTCGGAACCGTCAATGGACGCACGATCACTTTACTCGGCGACCTGAAAAATGGACGTACCGTACACAGTCTCGTGACTCTCCTCTGCCACTATTCTGTTCAACTCAACTTCGTTGCACCTCCGTCGCTATCTATGCCAGCCAACGTCGTGTCTGCCGCACGCAAAGCTGGCATCAGCGTGCGACAATATGAGTCCTTGGAGGAAGTTTTACCCGAAACAGACGTTTTGTACGTTACCCGAATCCAGAAGGAGAGGTTCGCGAACGAATCAGAGTGGCGGAAAGTCGAGGGCTCGTACCGAGTCGACCACGCCCTCCTGTCTCGAGCAAAAGAAGACATGATCGTCATGCACCCCCTTCCTAGAGTCAACGGTCAGTAATACGAGTACTCTTGATGCTGTGACCGGACTGATCATGTGTTAGAAATCGATCCTGAAGTCGACTTTGACTCACGCCGCGCGGTTTATTTCCGTCAAATGCGTTATGGGCTTTTCGTACGTGTCTGCATGACCACATCGCATGTTCGTGGCTAAAGCGTTCCGTAGATTCGGATGGCACTTCTTGCCAGTGTTTTGGGAACTGCGTAGAAGAAACTCAGACTACGATCAGATCGTAGCACCACTCTGAGACAAACTAGTGTTATGCAAATGCTTCTACGCAAAATTTGGAAAGACGTGGTTACACAACCCTACGAAGCAAAGAAAATAAGAATAGATTTTTAAACGAAAACACGTCCACACGTTGTAGACAAAGCTAGCCCAAGCAGTTGAGTGACCCGTAGAGCGTTGCCCTGCCAGCCTGTCTACCTTGAACACAACTTCCCAAACAGAAAATATCAGCATAAGCAAAAGAGTACACAATCGGCACTGGTATGACATATCCTTAGTACTCATCTGTGCCGTGCTACGCAACGTGGATGGTTAATGCTGCCAAAAAATCTGATACAATGAAAGTCGCGCGCCTCTAGTGGTGGCTATGGGGCCACTACTAGTTTGAGCCGCTGGTCCATTGAGAGCCCTGAAAAACGATTGGCATCAATAACAGTGGAACTGGACAGTGTCGGGGGTTCAGATTGACAACGGAAGGACGCCAAGTTGAGCCGAACGAATCCGCGTGCGACAATTCGAACCCCCAAAGAACTACGGGGAGGCTACCCAAATTTAGAAGGAGAGGCCCACAAATGCTGTAGAAAGCCGATCATGCCAAGCGGAGGAAAACACGATTGTCATGCCCTCCTTCCTGCAGTCAACGGAAAGCAACATAGGCATCCTGTGTTGTGACTGATCTGATTTCACCTTGGAATGAAGACTTACTTCGCGCGGTCTATTTCCACCAGATGCTAATGGCTTTTTATGTGCGTTCTCACACGCCGGTGACCAACTTGGAAGGTGTAGAGATTCGAGAGGCGCGCCACGGTGAATTTGCTTCAAAAGCAAGAACGGGTAAAAAAAAAACTTTTGAAATGGTCCATTCATAATTTAGAAGCGAAGTCATGCGCTCGAGCTCCAAAGTCCATCCTGGCCCCGACGCTATTTCGGTTCTGCACGAGGGTGAATGCTACCCGTCCGGACTCTGTAAGGACGGGCGGTGATGAACCGAGCAACTATGCAGCTATCAGTTGGCCATATGGTTTGCCTTTATGGTCAAAAGGTCCATCAAAGATTGGGTTATGTACCTTTCTGAATACGGTCGACTCCATATTCACCCACAACCCTGTCTGAGCATTCCCACCTTTCGAGTTACCTTGGGCCACCCTAGTGGTCCCTGCTCCCCGATAAAACATACTTCAATTCTCGAGGGGGTATCAGTACGAGGGACTTCCAGTTATGTAATACAGCAGAAAAAAACATGCCAAGCAAGGCACACACTGTAATCTTCGACGAGGCAGATCATCCGGCAGCTAGCAAAAGTAATGTATCGGAGCTTCTCACGATATACTTTACAGAGTTTGGGCCGCCCTCATGCAGAACCGAGTAGCGTCCGAACCCAGAGAAAGTAGATTTAGAAGGAGAGCGCGGTGGCGAGGGTTCTTAAGCACCTCGAGGTTACCGTGCCGCAAGGTGTACGTTGGCGTTCACCCCCAGCGGCCCCGGTGGTGTATCATCTCGAGAACATGGACCACGAGCAAGCCATGCAGGCTCCGGCAGCCCAGCCCCAGACCGCTGAGGACACAGCGTCCCAACCCGAAGAAATCCAAGTTCTCGCTTCCGGTTCAGGGGAAAGCAACGGTGCCGCGGGACGTGACACGCGCTCCCAGTCCTCCTCTACACGTCTTCTCAATGCAACGTCCGAAAGCCATTCTGCGCTCCCTCGTTCTCAGGACAACCCCTACGCCGATTTTGAACGTGTTCCCCCACCTGTTCGTAGCCGCGATGGACACGTACGCCTCTCTTCTCAACGCCAGACTTTGATATTGAACGGTGGACTCCCCTCGGCTAATCAAAACGCCTCTGGAATCGATTGGATAGTCCCTGTAGAAGAAAAGGGCAGCGTAAGTTTTATTGGTTATGTTAGAGATGTGCCTACTAGAACGTCGCCAGGCGCGTCGAACCGTAGGTGAACGCCTTCAACCAACGATCGACAATGCAGTCATTGAAAGGGACAAGTATGCCAAGAAAGGTCAGTCTATTGGATTTCTTTCCATTGTGGTGCCGAGCTACACATGTCGTGTTCAGCGCTGTGGACGGGATACGCTCTTAATATCGCGATCGGCTTGCAGGTGTTCTTGGGTGCTTTGACAACGGGGCTTGCAGCGGCCGTCACAAGCGGAAGGCAGGCAAGTTCGTATGTCATCCGAAAATTCGTTGTGCTAAGCCGAACAAAAAAAAACAGGCGCAAATTTCCACCTCGATTTTGGGTCAGTGAGGCCTGGAATCAACGTAACGCATGTACATATTAACATTCGTCATAGGTGGTCTTTCCACTCTGGTTGCTTCTTACCTGGCACGCGCACGAGGTTCCGGAGAGCCCGAATTGTCCATCACGCGAGTCAAAGATCTTGAACAATTTCTACGGGAATGCAGGGCCTTTCAAATGGACCACGCTCATGAATATAGCACCCCCGAAAACGGTCTGGATGGTCGGTTGGAAGATCTGAGGCGGAGATTTGAAGAATTACTCGGTAACGCAAGTGGGTACGTTGTGGTCGAGCATCCTGGCATCTCGTAGTCATCGCTGAACGTTCCTTGAAGGGAAAGGAGACTTTCGCCCGTCGGGATCACCGCTACTGCACCCTAAGTGAAATGTTCACCTCGCATCCTGGATCAGGTTGTGGGTAATACCCTATGATTTCACTTTCGATTTCGTTATTATTCTAACGTATTACTTTTTCTGCCGCGTTCTGTCATGGATTTTGGTACGGACTTGTGGATTCTCAAGAAGGATTGTTATTCTAGTGTATAGTAGATCAATTGTCCAGGAAAGCTTTCCAGATATCCGTGACTGCAGTACTGAATGGCGGTGGGAGGAAGAATGTTAATACGCCTATGGTCACGTGAGCGATGAGATTGGACGCTTAAATGCGTCTGGGTTGAAGTCGGGTATGACCAGGTCCAGCATATAAACGACCCGCTCACTGAGACTTGTAGACTTGGCTCGAGCCATTCACCCAACCATGAAAACAAAGAACAAGCAGACCAAATTCCCCGTGGTGAGATACCCTCAGGCGCCCCGTCTGAACGTCGTTTAGGACCTCATAGCTGACGGGATGTAGGCCCGCATAAAGAAAATCATGCAAAAGGACGAAGAGGTTGGCAAGGTCGCGCAGGCAACGCCAGTCGTGATATGTACGCCCCTCATTTCTTACGCGCCTCGCACACCATGAATGCCCCCCACCCCTCATCCCTCTCTGCCTCCTTGCACACGTCGCAGCAAAAGCGCTCGAACTTTTCCTCGCCATGATCGTGGAGGAGGCGAGCAAGGTCACGCTAGAACGAGGTGCCAAAAAGGTCGAGGCGTATCATCTGTATGTGTCTTGACCCTTTTTTCTACGACTGCTGTGCATGTCCTCCCAGAAAACATGCTGTTGAAACGACGGAGATGCTGGACTTTTTGAAGGAGATTGTGGAATCTGTACCGGATCCATCGGCTGGTGGAACTATAGACCTCGAAGCTGAAGCCGCGGAAGGTTCAAAACGTAAACGAGGCAAGACCAGGAGGAACGGCGCTGCTCCTGCCGCCGGAGAACCAAAGAAGCGACGCAAAAGGAAGGGTGAGGCCGATGTGGATGGAACAGGGGAAGAAGTCGGAGGAGGTGTAAAATCAGAACAAGAGGGAGACACGGCTATGGATGACGACGACGACAAGGATGGTTATGTGGAACCAAGTCGTCGAGATCAGGATACGGACTGGCGAGATGACGAGGATACACCCTACGTTCCGAGGTGACGACTGCCCAAATGAAACACTGTATTTCGGTGCAAAAAGATGTTGTTCTAGTAGGGTTACATGTAAGTTAATTAAACCAGCTCCACCTCGCCTCTCATGACCAGCTGCTCGACAACTGAGTAAGGGGTCAAGGATATGTGTCCCTTTTGCATTGTCAGGGTAGAACCACTGACCAAAGTCAATTTCTCGCTGTGACAGAATGAAGGAACGACTCACTCGGGTAATCTCACTGGTGGGCATCTCTGACGGGCATGAACAAAGACGGCACGGCTTTTGTCGGGCTCAGCAACTACAAGGACCCGTCAAGGATATCCTAGATAGATTTCGACACTTACTCATGGGTGGAAGGAAAGGCGTCTTGTCGTCCAGCGTCTGCTGATTTTCCGGCAGACCTTGCAGGACCGAAACGTAAAAGTGCTGGTCAGTGAGCCTCGCGAACCTGAACGGAATCGTCAACCCCCTGCCATATGAGCAGAGAAGTCGGTCACCTCCGAGCGTGATCCACTTCGTTTTCTGAAAGACGTTGTTGAATCTCTGGGTTCGTCATGATATACCGAGCAAACTTTTCGATCTGCAGCGATAGTCGTTTTCCGGATGGGTGTCACAGAAATCCCGCTCACCTTGAACAGCCTCGTACGAAGGTACGATCTGACGACAAACTTGACCCGCTCGACCTCTGTCTGAGCGAGCATAATCCTAAAGTGTTCTTCCTCGGAGGACGAGGGATCGGACCGCAACAACTGAACGGTCTCCGACTGCGCGATATACCATGTCGTGAACCGGTGCTGGACGAGGAGGGCGTAGGATGTCTCACCTACCTGACGCCGTATATGGTCGAGCAGCCCAGAGAGGACGTCCTCTGCGACTGGAAGAATGTCCGGGGCGTGTCTCTCGTTCATCCAATGTCGGATAAGCTGCTGCAGCGGTGTCTCCTGCTCGTCCTCCCCGAATAGCGGCACCACGGCCGGCATCGGAACGTCGTCGTCATCGTGTGCTGCATTCCGAAGTCGATTCTGGAATGCGTCTGAGTCGTTGCCGCGATCGAGCCTGCTGAAGAAGTTGTCGTCATCGTCGTCCATCGTGTTGGCGGGCGAGTATGAAGCGAAGCGACCCTTAGTAACTTGCAC
>JBBPTP010000043.1:25394-51857 GCA_038094195.1 Pulveroboletus aff. carminiporus | reverse complement strand
ATCCTTCATCATCCTTTCATATTTATGAAAAAAATATCCCTATCGAGCGAAGTACTAAGTACATGATTAGCTCAAGTAGGTACAATCAGATGGAAGGTATAGCTCGCCTCAGTCGTCGCGCAGGAGCCTTTCTTTTTGGATTAAGTATGTACATTCGACCACATTGCTAGTGTTTCTAGTTGAAACTGGATTCTTCGGAATAAATAGTGGCTTTGTCAGTAACCCGGTGGTTTGATTCGACCAGCTGGCTCAGAAGTCGAGTATATGGCTCAACGACCCCGACCCGCCCACAGACCAACCGAATCGGCGCCGCCCCACCGCGAAACCGTCCAGCAACGTGCCAAACAAGCTCGGCTGAAGGCCATAGAGGTCCTGTCGGAATCGGAAGATGCTACCATACCACACCTCCGGAAAACTTGCGGTGACAAGAGCGACGACGATGACACCAGCGTAGACTCTGACAGGGACAAAGAGGACATCGATGCCCCACGGGTTGCTCAGTGGGTTGACGACCCTGACCCGCAAGAGCAAACGAACGACACCCCGGACTTTGACGGAGTCGACAATGATCGTAGGGTGGGTGAAGCAGGACCCTCGCAGGCTTTGGTGAGCACCTTAGCAACACGACTCCACCTTCGCTGACTCGCACATGTTTTGCTGAAGCGGTCTCTCGAGAATGGTTAGCATATCTGCCGTGGTTCGTTGTTGCCAAGCTGATGGCATTATCGTAGACCTCTCCGCGCTCCCTCTCGGTACGCTTCGGAGCGCTCAGCGTTCCCTTGCCCAAGCGGAGGCACTCAGCGACACAGAATCGGACTCTGAAGACCAATCCGAGAGCAGTGTTAGCTCCTCGGAGCCCCCGGCCCCCCATCCAACCAACGTCAAGCACGATGAAAAACCGGAACAGCCATCGAAACCAAAGAATGGGCCAGTCAAAAGAACGAACAAGCATGCGTAGGCACATCACTCCTTCCCGCTATACTGTCACGCGTATCTGTTCCACAGGCCTGTCGAAGTAACCTCTAAACGCGCGGTGAGCCGTCGCAGGATAGTCATTGATGACAGACTGCCAGTACGTGTTTCAGGTGCATGCGGACTTGTACTTCCCAACACTCTTTTTCATTTATTGTCAGAAACCAAGAGACCCGCGTTTCATGCGTGTAACTGGTCGTTATGATCCTTCCCAGTTCAAACAGCAATATGATTTCCTGTCAGGTTTACGCAACGACGAACTTCTGACCCTCCGTGGACACGTTAAGCGCGCGCGCAGGCTTCTTGCGAGCTCCCCCTCGTATCTGAGGGCGGAGCGTGAAGAGGAAGTGAAGCGGCTTGAACATGCGCTGAAGAGGGCAGAGAGCGCCGTCAACTTGGACAGTCGAGAACGTGTCGAACTCGAAGCACTACAGTCCGCCAAGCAGGCAGAAAAGGAGAAGAGAAAGCAAGGGAAAGCAGAGTGGTGGATGAAACGGTGTAAGCCCAGCATATAGCCTCAACTTTCCTTGGCATTCACACATGCGTTACCTGTCTTTGACGTCCACAGCCGAAAAGAAAGAACTTCTTGCCAAAGCCCGCCTCGATGCCATCGCATCGGTTGGCGGAAAGCAGGCATTGAAGAAGGCGCTAACAAAGAAGCGAAAGAAGATCGGCCAGAAAGAGAAAAAGATGCGCCCATTTCCCCGGAACGATGGAGTTGAACAGTCGGATGGCAAGAGAAGACGTCCAGCAGAGTCATTCGACTCAAGAAGGGGAAAGCGGCGCAAAGTTGTGTAACTTCAAGAGAGCTTCGGTGATACCTGGGTAGCACGTACCTTTGAGCCACTAGCTTACCATTACACAGCTTGCCAGTGGAACACAGCTTAGTTTGTAGAATGGTATTATTGATTGCCTATGCTAATTTGGTTCTCTTGGTTACTGCTACTTCAAGTTCTCAGTCAGAATGCACCATGAGTGAACGCCCGCAAGATGAAAACAATGATGGGTATACTAGTGAAGTGGGTGAGAGGTAGATGTCTAGGCAATAAGGCAAGGAACTAAGTGGATGCGGTCATAATGGCGGATAGAATGTCCTCCTGTTCGTACAGCGGCAAGTAGACGCCCAGATGTATATGCGCCAAGCGGGAAAGTCGCTCTGCTAGTGATCGGATCTCGTCAGCAAGGGGTTCCATGCCCGAAGCTAGGCTCGAAGGTGATGGAGCCCCATTTTCAGCAATCTTGACATGAGGGGGTAAGGAGTCCCTAGGTGGGTAGGTAACGGCAAGGACTTGGTTGAACACTGCGTCACGGATTCTGTTCTTGAGCATCGCGCCAAGTGCCGAGTTCGGTCGTATGTGTGTTTCGGACCACCGTTCGGCAAGCTTGAGTATCCGTTCATCTGGGGCGTAGAGGTGTGGAGTGTGACCGTCAGCTGATGAACGGAGGTGGCTAGAAGAACTAATTTGCGCCTCTTTGGCTCGGAGTGCAACCTGAAGCACGATATCCTGCTTGGTCTTGTTCCACTTCTCGCGGTCGACATCGGAAATAGAAGCCTGATCCATGTTCCCATATTTGAAGCACTGCCCGAGGTGTGATGACGCGATATCTCTTATCTCCTTTTTGAGCCTGAGGAGCTCAACGTCGCTCACGCGTGATTGATCTCGGGGAGTGCCTTGTAGGTCGCCGGTATCCGAGAACACGAGCTGGCGGTACAGCAGCAAAAACATATACATGGCTGCCGTATCGGCCGCATCGGCTGCTAAAACCAATAGGCGTGCACTGTCAAGATAGGTGGTTTCGGGGTACAAGGGCAAGGGGCACATGGCTTGGATGGCAGTGGATGACGAGCTCTGCGCAGTTGATGGCGCGGGGGAAGGTGGGTTAAAAACGAGGTCGGTGAGACCCTTGAGCACGCTGACGTATGTCTTTTGCGTGTGCGAAAGGCCACTATAATTGAGCGACCCAGAAGGGAAGGAGGGATGAGCATAAGTGGGCGATGCGAGCAGCTGGCGGTGGGATGACATGATCCATTCCCGTGTGACACCCAGGGATGAACTGAATCCTTTGCGGCTTTTGAACGCCTTGAGCTCATACTGACCCGAACTGTCGATGAGAAAAGGGCGTAGGGTTTGTAATTGATGGTTGGCAATGTCCTAATCCATACGTTAGCATGGAAAACGAAGAACGTATCGGACGAACGGACCAGTTTCATGAGCTCCAGAATGTCAAGGCACATTCGCACCGCTTTGACGGCATCCGCTTTACTGCCTCCACCACCGGGGGCACAGGCCCTTGCAACCTCGACCATAGTATCAACGGCGCGATCACGCATCGGTGCGCAGTGGCTCTTGAGGGTCTGACCAATAACCATGAATAGCCCGGAGGGATCGAATAGGTTGTGTTGGAGCTCTTGATGGATAAGCTCCGGGTCAAAAACGGATCGGAGATGCGCAGCTTGGGCAGCGTGTCTCTCGATCTGTGCTTGAAAGGTGGAGGGATTAGCGTATGTGTCTGAGATACTTGTCAAAGGTTGAATAACGAAGAGGAGGACTTCCAAGAATTCTGTTAGTAGTAGGCGTATGCGGGAGGGCATTCTGAGAGTGAGAACGCGGCGGGACGTCGAATACGTTAGGACAGGGTTTTGGGGCGGGAGAGGGACACAACGACAGACACAGACACAGTCGGATGGTCTCCATTGCATGTCAAAGGAGATGCATGTGCACCCGTTTTCGAGTTCTTGTGCGACGGCACGCCAGTACCTATCGGAGAGCTCGCGCTTTTTCCGGCCAGAAGTAGGTCTAAATTGCAACCCGGCATCGAAGAGGAGGTCGTGGCCTGTGGGAAAAGAATGAACGAGGTGATCATAAGCAAGAGGAAGTAAAGACGTACGAAGCTGTGGATTACGCAGGATGGCACTCAAATCCAACTCCTTGAGTGTCTGTCGATTAATCAACGGGTGTAGGGACGGGATATGTGGGGAAGTAAGATCTATGTGCGGAAATGGAGGCTGTAAAGCGGGGTGCAGGTTGCCTGCGGACGGAAGATGTGATTCGATCCTGAGAACGGGCGGATGCGGAGAGGACGGGGATGGAGAGAGGGGTTCGCGATGCTCAGTTCTTCTGCGGGAACGCCGAGTGGGTGTGTGAGGTGGCAAGGACGCTCGAGGTGAAGGATGCCTGTCCGGTCCACGGGGGTGGGACTTGGCGAGGTGATTTGTGTCGATCCGCGGACGCTTGTGGAAGCGCGCATGGACGGGATCGGTGTTGAGTGGGGAGACGGGGGGAGAGTCGGTCGGAGAATGTTCAGAGGGCCAGACGGCATGAGCGGTGTCGGTGGAGAGCCAAGGGCTGGTTGGGGGTTGCCTTGGTGCATGGGACGGACGGTGTGGAGAGGAAGGGCGGTCGACTAGGATGGGATCGCTGGGGGACTGGGAGGACTGGGAGATCGAGTGCTGGCCATCTTCGTCGCCGTCTGCCTTTCGTTTTCTGCAGTTTATTTCTTGGAGAGGTTGGCCAAGGTCGCCCATGTAGGGAGGGAGGGAACTTTGTGGGGGCTGTTGAGCTCGAGATAAAAAGAAGAAGGTGCGTTGTGTGGAGGGGGGATATATAAGTGCCAAATAGAACAGCCGAAGTTGGTGAGACTCAGGGCGAACGCATGGGATCAAGACACGACGGAAACAGACCTGGAAGGTGACAGGAATGAGATGCGGCGGCAGGCCAGTGGACGACTCGGGCCCTGGTTGCCTGGCAGATACCTGGTGGTGCAAGTGAGTGACGGAAGGAGGTCAAAGCGGGTAACAGCCAAGCACGGTGTGCGGCACTGGCAGGCTGCCACGCTGTCCGGCTGACCTGACAATAATAAAATGAGGATCGGGAGAGTCTTACGCTCTTTGGCAGTCCATTTCAACATCGATGGAGCAAGACCGCCAAATTCGCTACGAAACGTGTCCCACCCACGTTCACCCTCCGCGGGTGACCTGAAACGTCAACACACTTTGCACTCCCCCTCCTTATCGATGCTGATAAACTCCATTCAGTTAGAGCTCAGTTACTCCACATGATTATCTAGGCATCAATGAGCTTCCCGTCCTCCTGTCCCTCCCCTTCGGCTGCCTTCTTGGTCGGCTTCCGCCCATAGAACTCCGCAATAATCTTCGGGTTGATGCGGTTCAGCTGCTCCTTCGGGAAGATGCGCAACAACGTCCACGCCAGGTCGAGCGAATCAAAGATCGTGCGTGATTCGTAGGGCCCTGCACGTCACGTGAGCAACTCTCCAGTCCTGGCCCCAGGGTCCCTCACCTTGCCCCACGAATTGCCGTTCAAACTTGTCCAAGAATTCCAACGCCAGCTTATCCTCAGCCGACAATGCTTCCTCCCCGACCACAGCTTTCATGGCAGCCGCATCTCTCCCAATCGCGTACTTGGCATACTACATACACGCGGCCTCGTGAATAAAATTTATCATGGGGGGCAATCAAGGCACAACACACCAGCTGGTTCGATACGTCACCATGGTCTTTCCTCGTGAGTTTCTCGCCGATCGCACTCTTCATCAGCCGCGAAAGTGATGGCAGCACATTAATGGGGGGATATATTTGTCTGTTGTGCAATTGACGATCGACGAATATTTGCCCTTCGGTAATGTACCCGGTCAGGTCAGGAATGGGGTGTGTTATGTCTGATCGGTGTCAGTCAACGGAGCTTGAGAAATGTGGAAAAGAAGCACCGTCATTGGGCATGGTGAGGATGGGAATTTGAGTAATCGAACCGTTCCGTCCCTCCACACGACCAGCACGTTCATAAATCGTCGACAAGTCGGTGTACATGTATCCTGGGTACCCTCGGCGACCGGGTACCTCTTCACGGGCTGCCGATACCTGCCGTTAGAAGATGAGTAGACCGAGACAACCAATTGGCCGAGGGATCGAAGCGCACTTCACGCAGGGCATCCGCATATGACGACATGTCAGTCAAAATGACCAACACGTGTTTTTCCAATTGGTAGGCATAGTATTCGGCCGTCGTCAACGCAAGCCGAGGCGTAATGATACGCTCAATAGTAGGATCGTTGGCCAGGTTAAGGAACAGCGTGACTCGATCAAGACTTCCATTAGACTCAAAGTCCTCCTTGAAGAACCGTGCCGTTTCCATGTTGACACCCATAGCGGCGAACACCACCGAAAAGTTGTCTTCGTGGCCGTCATATACATCTTTCGTAGGACGCTTCACCAAGCCAGCTTGACGTACAATTTGCGCAGCAATCTGACGTTAGTGTCAAAGATAGGCATAAAGAAGTCAATGTTATGATTACCTCGTTGTGTGGTAGACCTGCCGCTGAGAAGATTGGAATCTTTTGTCCGCGGGCAATGGAGTTCATGGTGTCGATGGTAGAAATCCCAGTTTGTATCATCTCCTCAGGGTATATCCGAGAATACGGGTTGATCGGTGAGCCTGAACTAAACCTTGCAGGGGGACGAGATATGAGAGTGACGGAATGAACACACCGTTAATGTCAAGGTAATCCTCCGCGAAGACTTTCGGACCTTGGTCGATAGGATTTCCGGAACCGTTGAATATGCGTCCAAGCATGTCTTCGGCGACAGGGAGTTTCATGCTGCTGCCCGTGAACTCGACATGAGTGGCTTTGACGTCTACCCCCGATGTGCCCTCGAAGACTTGTACGATCGCTTTTTTCCCTTGAACCTCGAGTACTTGGCCGCCTCTTCTGGATCCATCCGGGAGGGTTAGCTGTACAATCTCGTTGTACGAAGGGAACTGATCTAGAGTTAGTCCCGTTACCACGTCAAGGATGTTGCGGTCGCTACCTTGACATTGTCGAGTACGACAAGTGGCCTGCGAATGAATTAATTAAAGATACAAGAGAACACTCGAGTTCGGTTTCTACCCGTTGATGGCAGATACAGTGCGATAATCTGAGAGTGGAGTCGGACCACGTTGAGAACGGACGAGTTGTAGGAAACACACCGATATGAGGTTGCACGCGATATTCGCGTGTCACGGCTGCGGCATTGATTGCAGCTAATTCATTGTCACTAATGCGAGGGTCGACGACCATGACTTGGGTCGTGTTGCGATCTCCAACTTGCGCTGGTCGTCCCCGAGTCGGATGGTCAAGCACGCAGCCTGAAATTCCCACGCCAGAAATGGTTGGCACTCCATCAGTGGTACCCTACATTGGCTTTCAATTGACGAATCGTGCCATTATATTACAACGCGCTTATTCCTGACGCAAGTGCACCCACGAGGCTTCGTGCCACATCCTTCACCTGGTCCACATCCCCAGACGACCTGTCAAACACGCGTCAGCTCCACACCTCGGGTCAGAAACCATTTATTCAATCAGTGCGTCATACCATTCCGTTTCGAGAAGAATTTCCTCGACTTGCTCGCCCAGTTCCCAACCCAGATCCTTGCTTTGCAGTACAATGTATAAATACTCGGCGGTGCTCGATCTAACCTGTGTGAGCACATATATGGTTCGCTACCCTTCTCTGACGATCGGGAAAAAGTACTTACTCTGGGGTAAGGGTGCGCAAGGAACTCGACGATTCCGGACAAGCACGCTTTCGCAACCGAAGGATGCGTCAAGAGGTTGATGACTCTGTAACGCCGCCATTTTGACAGCTCGGTACAACCCGCTTTAATGAATTGTGACTTACATCTTCATCGACTCCTGAAGTCTTTGGATGTTCTTGACATGTAACACGTTTTTGCAGGAGAGTGACAACAAGGTTTCGACACTACGCAATGTCAGCTGGCGCGCACGCCACATTCCGGAATGCAGCCTGCCCACCATGCGGCACCTCTCTCAGACCCCGAGAGGGGCACCAAGGCATTCTCCTCAAACAACATGTTGAATGTCTGCAGGACAGGTATTACGACACTGTTGGAAGCTGGATTTGATTGAGCCAAGCCAATGAGGTCACTCGCGAAACCCGAAAGACTGTACTCCATCTCGGAAAAACCAGTCAAGGGTAACGTCTTTGCATAATTAGCGAGGCTCAATGATGCGGGGCGTTGCTAAGTCAATAAGATGTGGGCTTGCTGTTGACATTCGCTAATGTGGAGAGTAACGTACTGTGCTGCCCGTCCTCGTGGTGACGCTCAACACTAGGCCCCTTAACAGGGATCTCCGATATTCGGGAATCTGCAGGATCTTGACGGCCTTCGGGAATAACCACCCAGCATCACTCCAGTCACTATTGTTACTGCCACTCTCGCTGCAGAAGTTTGTTTATCAGATACTCCTGCCCCTTCAGAAAATCACTCACGCATGAAATAACTCTTCCATCAAGTGAATATTTTTTATCATCCACCTTTCTGCATGTTCCGTAGCAGGGAGCGGGAGCTTCAAGATGCGCATGAAACATTCGCCCGAGACCTGGCGAACATTATCGAGCCTTTCTACACCTTGTCGTAGAATGCGTCCGATGGCGGCGTGGTATCTGCGAGGAGGTAAGAAGGAGGGGAAATTTGGTAGGCTGCCGGAACTGCGGAACAGATCTTCGATGACTGAAGTTATGCCACGGATACAGGCGATACGTATCCATGATCCCACGTCTCCACGCTCGTCCGTAGTGTAGTCCTCCAGCCCAATGTCTAACGCATCAAATAAGGCGCACACCTCACTTGGTCGGAAATCTAACCCTACGTGATGAGGCACCATATATTTCCGCATCAAGAGTGGGACGTACGTTCCGTCAACCTCGGCGTTATGTTTGTAAAGATCTTCGGGATAGCTAGGTAACAATTTCTGCGCGCCTCAACATTTACCATTCTGGTTGGGGACTGTAATCACCGGTTAATGTGCGTAACATGCGGAGACTGTGGTTGGAATCCAATTCCTCACTTCCGAACTGATGTTTTCCAGCAAGCAGTCCACCGCTTCAGGGAGAACACGAGGGTGTGCATCGTAGTCGAGGACACCTAACACATGTCCCAGACTCTGCTGCAGCGATGGGGGCCCATGTCGGAATTCCTTGATCAATGTGCAGGGAAGCCTTCCAAATTCAGTACATGCCGCGCAGTAGATGCTCGCTATGCAACAAACTTATCTTTGTACCAACACGGAGCAATCCATGAGAGAACTCATCGTAGCCATTGCAGCTGCGGCTGCCTCCTGTGCGACATAATCCCTGTGGCGGAGTCCTTGATCGACGAGGTGACGCCACTCAGGAACAAGTGATTGATCTTGCGCCTGCTGTGCTTCCTGCTGGGTAATACTGGCAGCAATAAGACTGCAAGTCGCACTGAGCAGTTGCTCGTTCCGAGGCGCAAGGATAATATCTTTTGGTACATGCCCGATGAGATCGAAAATCTCGTGCACGGTGTTACAGTCAATACATATTTATCGTAGACTATGGTTTGACTGACCTCTTGCCTTTTCACATCCCCCTCCGGACCAAATCGTCGTGGATAAGCATCAGCAAGTTCAGCAAGGGCCAAGATTGCACCATGAATATCCGTAGTATCGACGGAACGCAGCAGTGATGCCTTTCCAGTCCCGGTTCAATACCACCGGTAACTTGAGAATCGTGACTTACCAATCGTGATATGCATGTCGGTCCCAAGGACGCGAGGTCGATCTCACATATCAGCCTCAAGGACTTGGCACCTAACTGCCTCATCGTAACATCCCAGTGACGCAGCGTAGTCGAAATCAGGTGGTTTATAAGACCTGATCGGTATTCACCATGCCTGCCGTACAGAGAATGAAAATGTGAAGGCAATGAAACTCAGCGAAAGGTCAACCTACTCAGCTACTTGTGGAGCCGCTGTGAGGAACGCGTTGCGCCGTATACTAACAGAGTAAAAGTCCGTTTTACGGAGCACGTCAATACCGTGAGCGAACAAACCCTGAACCCGTAAAGGATGGTCAAGATGGTTGAGTAGGCGGGAGACATACGCCGCACCATCCTGCCTACGTGTTCCTGGAATGCAGCACTTGCGGCTCTGCGAATGGATACATCACGATCGAAAAGGGAGACACAAACAAGGCTCTGTGCTAGCCTAACAGCATGCGGGGAAAGGCAGGATGCATCCTGAGCCCTTGCCAAAGCCCAGATGACGTAGGCTGCAGCATCTCGGACGTTCGAACCAATTGAATGCGAACCCTTACGAATGTCAAAGTAAAGGGCCTGTTGGGCGTTAAAATAAACTTGGGCATTCCATCGAGACTCGTGTCCTTGCCTTGAATAACCAATCAAGCAACTGCGACAACAACGATGGCGGCACGAGGCCCCTGCGTGCCATCTCGGCGGTTGCCAGACATGCGCCGTGCCATGTCGCCTCGGCGACAGATGGCATATCATTGATAGAAGCACCCGTTACACTATGCAAGGAAAATAAGCTTAATATCGTCTCAAGGACCTGCGCTGAGAAGTCATTTGGCAGACGCTCCGCAAGCCTGCCAATGCCTTTCGCTGCTGACCATCGAACCACGGTATCCTACCAAGAGATACTGTAATCAGGAAGTAACAGGTAACGACATTGAATCACCTTGTCCTGCAAGGTGTTGAATAGTATGTGTAGGATGTTTTCGATTTCCTCAGGGACGTCTATGTCGTTATCCTGATCATCGATTGGAATTTTTTCCTGAACTTCCACCATTTCCAATTGGCGAACTAGTAGAATGTTTCAGGCTATACTTCCCCTATGCACAGGGACACACTAGCCGTTGATTCTAGAGCTGTTAATTTTGGGAGGGATCAACCGGAGCGCTACCCTCGATAATAGCTTTGCCCGGTATTTGCGAACCAGGGTATTTTTCATCAGAGCCTCGCTCTTCCCTACACAGTCCGATACTTCTAGCAGTGTAGGTGCAGCCGAGCGGGACTCGTCCAAAGCTCCAGCTTTGATAAATTCGCACAGTACTTGCAAGACGCCGATAGCCTACCCTCGTCAGGCCAGGGAAATAATAACTATAGTCCGCTCACCGATAGATGTTGTTTCGTTTCCTGCAGCAGAGAAGTAGACCATGTGAGGAAGGCTGATAATTGTTGCCTGGCGTCTCTTCTATCCTCATCTCAGCGTTTCCTTAAAGCTATACAGTGGTACCTACCGCATATACAGTCGTGAAAGGAGCACAGCTGCACCTTCCCGCTCAAGACCCGCATAGTCCAGGTACTGCTTGCCGGTGGCTTCAAGTGCGTAAGCCGTTCGCCCTTTGTGGCCAGGTTCATCGAACTGATCCAGATCGAATGGAATTCTGCACACTAGAGAAAGCCACAACAGTACGACATAACGTAAGGACCACTGGCACGGGTGAACAGCGGGGCCGGTGGGCAACCGAATAAAGTCAACAGCAATGGTCACGTCTGCAATTTCATGGGGGAAAAACCTGACTGTTCGTTCTAAGGACACATTGCTAGTTGCAGCAGCAGACCAAATCACTCACTAACTGTTTTGTATCCTCTGAACTTGATGTAATTGTACAGCAGATCAGCCAAACGCCCCATTCTGGACATTGAAGAAGTGACGGATGAGTCGGATGTGCACGCTCTAGCATGCGCTCTCATGCGCTCTGCGACGGGAACGACGAGGCCCTCGAGGTAAGGGTCCAGGAGATAAGATTGTTCTTGATACTCGGCTAGCTGTTCGGTGTTTGGTCGTTGGAGTTATTGACATTATCGACGGCATACATACTATAGAGCTGAGCCTCCGTAGATTATCGAGCTCGTAGCTGTTCTCTTCGGGAGTGGGTTCGGCTGTCAAATCGCACGAGAGCAATGTATTCTGAAGGGAAAGGAATTCATCGCGGCGCTCAAAGGACGCGAATAGCTTCCTTTCGTCGGTGGGCTCATCCGACATTTCAGGTGTGGGATGGGATGTGCCAACACTGAAGGCATCAGTATCTACATTATCATTAGTCAGCAACCGCGTCTCAACCGCGACGCCCAGCGTACGAAGTGGATCATGCCTTTGCCCGAGCAGAACATCCGCAATGTAAAGCGAAAACGAGGTGACAAGGAATCGGAGGTACCTGAGCCTCCGGGCCACCCCTACCTGTTTCGCTTGCGACACTAACGATATCGTTAGGAAGACAAAGAGGCCGAGCTGCGCCGAAAACTGGTACGTCTTTCATGCCAATTTCTAGGCCGATCAACCAACCAATGCTGTCCATTCTCAAGCACCACGCTCTTAGGGAAGTTCGCAGAATCGTCAGGAAGACCAGGACTTTCGAGATACAGAGGACTCTGAAGAAACTTAGAGATGCTCGGTGAATAAGTGTAAGCTTGGTGTTGCGGATCTGAACCCTGACGTCTCTCCCGATTCAGGCGAAAGGATCCAGAGAGCGACGTGACAAAGGATCTAGGGGCTCAGATGGAAGCATTGAAGGTGAGTTGAAAGAAGACCTGGACGTGACTATTTAACATGCGGTTGTAGCATCTCAGCTATGACCAACTTGCTCACTCGGCGCTGATGACTAAACTCAAAAAAGACAAGGCCTTCACTGCGGACCCAATAATACAAGCCCTTTCAGTAGAATTAGCCTCCCATTCGGTTCCTCTCGGTGCAGGGACTCCGATGGCTAAAGCGCAAAGTCGCATACTGAGTTCCAAAGTCCTTGCATCAGAGATTGCGTTGATAATGGAAAGTTTGAGAACGTTCCTACACTCCCCCGTGGGGCCGGAAAGCGTTGGGCAAGCCACAGACAACCCCCATCCGTCGCAAAGTATTTCGAAGAGGAGGAGGATTGGAACTGACCACGATAAAGATGCATTATCACCTAGTTTGATGGATTCTTATGGCAAAAGGGGGGTTGGAGAACATGAAAATACAAGTAATGACGAAGCAGCTGCAAAAGTGGATGACGGTTGGGAATCTGGTACGATTGATGCGCCGTCAGAGTCAGATGACTTGGCGGGAGGGGCGGATGACGACTCCAGCTCTGTCTTCAGCTCAGCTGACCTTTCACCAGAGGATCCCAAGACCAAAAAATCACAGCCCCACGGATCCAACGGCCAATCCGGGTTCCTCCCTTCCCTTTCGGTCGGTTTCACTCGAGGCGACTCGGGTAGTGAATTTAGCGATCATGAGACAAGATTGGTCGACGGAATTAAAAAGAACCGTCGTGGTCAACGGGCGCGCAGGGCGTAAGTATATAACTCAAGTTATCTCTTGTGGCACACCTCTCTAATTCCCTGTACACTCAGGATATGGGAAAAAACTTTTGGGAAAAACGCCCATCATATCAAAAAACAGCAACGGCAAGATGCGGAACGCCGCCTACCCGGCTTCGTCTCGGTTGATCGGCGATCTGGAAAGGGAAACTCGTCACAGCCCCGCCGCACGCCAATCCAGTTTCATGCAGCCTATGGCCACGAACAAATCAACAAGCCAACTCTGAGGGGGTCCAAAGGCGTTAGGAATTCAGGTCCGGTCAAAGGACAGTCGGAACGCATCCGAAGCGATGGTCATGTTCGGAGAAAGCAGGAAGATCGGCCGATACACCCGTCGTGGGAGGCGAAAAGGAAACAAAAGTCAGCTGGCATTGTGCCTTCACAGGGAACGAAGATCGTGTTCTGAATGGTAGCGACAACTCGTTATCAGCCTATCTCCAACCACCGTCATTTACTCATGACCACTGTGGTCAGTTTCTATTTGGGACTCATTTGTACGGGTTTGTGTACAGGCAAAGGTCTGCATGGCAAATGAAATCATAACTTTGGCGCGGGCGAAGTGTACAAACCAGGGAACTGGTAGATAGGGAAAATGGCGCAAACTTGATAGCTAAATTGAAGATCTAGGCGTATTCATGCCGAGGGTCCGTGAGCAGCAAGTAGACTACGTCTTGCGGGTGGCACAGGCGTGCCTTTTACCCCCTTGCAGTCTGCATGCACGGGAGCACCACATCTCGTCGCAGCGAGGACAGCGAGGAAAATTCGTACCTGCTTTCTTGCATGTGGAACATATCGTCCTGCAAGAAAGCCTGGAACACTTTTCCACGGCTTCAAGAACGGGGTGGAGTTTAGCCGAGTTGTCACCACTGTCTGTCAATGGAGATGGTAGAGAGGTTGGAGATATTACTGGACCCGTGGGGGCCTCGCTCCAATCAAAATCAGTCAACAATGTGCGGCTGATGGACGGGCTCCGTCTAGAGCCCAAGGGGGGTTGAAAGAATGAAAGAGGTGAATCGGGAGGGGTATCATAGCCATAGTCAAGATCGCGCTGCTTGGCGCGGCGGACACCAGAGACTGGGATATCCAGGGTGAGATGAGTGCGGAGCAAGAGCGCTGCAGGGATGGTAGTCGTGAATGACCCATAGACGTTGGTGTGGCCCTCCGTAGGCTCTGCAAGCGGAGAGGATTCGTTTATTTTAGGGAATATGGAGGCCACAGAGGACTGGGATGTTGTTGAAGAACACGAAGTGCTCCATGTCCGGGCTCTGCGGCCGACCATGAGAAGAAATATTTTTGGGAAGATCCGGGGGACGACTGGTCGGTGAACTGGATGGGGTGGAATATGTAGGTGAGCGAGGAGTAGATAGGGCACTTGAACATACCGATGCCAGAAGCGAATATGCGGGGACGGGAGAGATGGAGAAGGTGGGCACACGACACCTTTATACCGGAAGCGTAACCCCATCGGCTGGCGATGGTCGTAATTGCCAACGGATCTGGGAAAACCTATTTCGTCGGAGGAGATAGTACGTGGACAGCTGTGGACGGGGAGGAGTTGGGCGTTCTGCACGCATGGTGGTTGCAAGGATCAGTACGGGGCAGTCTGAAACAGATTCCAGCGCTCGACATCGGACAGCAGCCAGCCAAGGTCGAGGAGTGGCGGGATGAAAAAGACAAACAAGACAAAATAGGATATGACTGAGCGAGCTCTGCGACGACGACGCATACATCCACCTCGCCCTAACGCATACACGCACCGTCCTCATCCGTGTTCGTTCCTTACCCCCACCGCGTCCTCTCCTCTTTCTTGGCACCTCTTTTTTACGTCTTAACGAGGCATGGTATGTCCATCACGATTCATATTCGCCCATCTCGCTCCCATTCACTCTTGCTTGTCTTCTTTCAGGGCCAGACACTTTCATCGCCCGGTCAGTATACCCCCTCTTCCTCCACATCCCTCTTCGTCGCCGTTTTTCGCTCATCGGCACTCCCTTAGCCACCGAGAAGAGGTCAGAGTCGGGCGAAGATGATCGTCTTCTCTTCGCAGTATCAGAGATGCAAGGATGGAGAATCAGTGTGTATCTCCCGGCTCTCCGTCCTTTCCCGCTCACAACGACAACATCTGTCTTGTGCATACAGCCATGGAGGACGCTCACGCGGCTGTGCTAACCTTGGAAGATGACACTCAAGAAAAGAATGCATTTTTTGGTGTTTACGATGGCCACGGCGGTAATTTACTCCCTTCTTTTCGGCCATTGTTCTCACTCCTCACTCACAGGTAGCACCGTCGCAAAATTTGCGGGAAAAAATGTCCATAAGCGTCTTCTTGCGGAAGAGGCTTATCGCGAGAAGCGCTACGATGAGGCGATGAAAAGGGCTTTCCTAGGAACCGACGAAGATCTCCTCGCCGGTACGTCATCCTCTTGATCGTTCGGCCACCGCTGCCTGATATCAAATCTTAAAGATCCAGCTCACACGCGCGATCCGTCCGGATGCACGGCCGTTGCTGCCTTAGTGACTCATGATAAGAAAATTTACGTCGTACGTTGTAACCTTGATCGCCCATTGCGCTTACGTTTTAACGCCCTTTTTCAGGCGAACGCCGGTGACTCACGGTCGGTCATTAGCGTCAAAGGAGAAGTCAAGCCTCTGAGCTTTGACCATAAGCCCTCAAACGATAGTATGTTCTACACCCTCTTTGATCATCTTCCTTGACCAACAGTCACCCACAGCCGAGCGAGCCCGCATCGTCGGTGCGGGTGGATACATTGAATACGGGCGTGTAAATGGTACGTATCTCTGAATACTCCCTGGGTTATCTAGTTTACCCAGGTCATTCCTAGGAAATCTTGCGTTGTCAAGAGCACTGGGGGATTTCGATTTCAAGAAAAATTATTCTCTGATTCCCCAAAAGCAAGTCATCACCTCTGACCCGGACGTCACCGTACATGAAATAACGAGTGAAGACGAATTCCTCGTGTTGGCTTGTGATGGTCTGTCTACTCCATGCATCCATGACTTATACTCATGTTCCTTCCGTCGCGGCAGGCATCTGGGATTGTTTGAGTTCTCAGCAAGTCATTGATTTCATCCGGCTCAAAGTCTCCGAGCGGAAAGAACTCTATGAAATAAGCGAGGAAATCTGCGAATATTGCCTTGCCCCCGATACATCTTCGGGGACTGGTATCGGTTGCGACAATATGACAGTCCTCATTATTGCGATCCTCAATGGCAAGACGAAGCAAGAATGGTACGATTGGATCACTGACCGCGTAAAAGCTGGATATGGCTTCCGTACACCCAACTCCATCCCCCAGATCTACTCTTCTGCTCGGCTTATGGCGTACAAGGCGAGGCGAGAGGCGCAAGAGGAGCGCGAGCGTCTCCGGATTCAACGAGGTGAAGATTTCAATGCCCCGCCGACATTGTTCGGGTCCAGCGCATTCTCCGGTTTCGCTCGCGTCTTGGGAAGTGCGGGTGGAATATCCTTCAGCCCGAGCACTGGGATAATGGCTGATGGAGGCACTCGGCTCATGTTTGCCACCACAGATGATGATGATGAAGATAGCGGTGATGAAATAGAGGGAGGTCCTGCTCGGTCATTCTTCACTGATTCCTTTGGTCTTGGACGGCCAGTAGACCCTGCTGCGTCCCTGCGAGAACGTCTGGCCGCTTATGAGAAGGACATGAGGGATGGGCTTGATGACGGTTTGAATCAAGGAATCGATTCTGACTCACGGCTGGTGGAGATTGACGATGAAGACGTCGACGGCCCATTTAACCAGATTAACGGCGACACACCTAAGCCTCCCTCTGATTCGATTTCCCATCTAGAAGGGCAATTTCTACCATCCGAAGCGCCTTCCGTTCCACAACCCAGATTGAATGGTGATGTTACGCCAGTTCAACAACTACAGTCGCAGCCATTGGGAGACGAACCTGATCCAGTCATCAAGGTCGAAGGGCTTATGGATACCAGTGAGGACCCGCTGGTGGCATGATTTCACTGTGGCCCCAGTATCCCTCGCTCTTATCCCCATCACCTAATTCTCTCCTCCCGTGTGTTACGCCTGGCCTGGCATTGGTCGTATCAGGTCATGGTCTGGGTTCTAGTGCGCTGTCTCAATATCTATTGGTTTTGTAACCATCGCTGTCATCACCAACCGATTTTCCAAGTCCTAGCTCCAGTTGTAGCATCTGTAGCAAATGATCGTTCATGATTACCCTCATAATGGTCACGATTCCCTTCATTCTAGCGTTCCGAACCTCGATAACATACATCTTATACTTCCTTACAGGTTGTACATTGTACTAGTGGTTTATTTAATTTTGCTTGAACTCCTCATTCAGCGGATGTTGTGTAGGATGACGAGTTCGTTTTCGCAAAGGCATATGATTGCCTTTCCAGTCTCGTTGTCCGGAGTGAAGGCGCCGACTCCTAAGAGGGAGCCGCTGTCGCCCTGTCCAACGGCCAGCACGCTTTGCCTTGCCCACAACTCCTTTGAACCAGAACTGCGATACACATAGACATTGCCTCCTCGATCCTGCGTCCCGTTCTCAAACGCAAAAATCATGTTGGATGTGTGATACGTGAAGCGGGTGTCACGTTTCGACGCCAAGACAAAGGCAAGGGCAGAGAAGGTGTTTTCGTGTCTCCACCCTCTGTTAGCTGTGTCGTCAGAAAGTACGTGTCGCGTGCCGTCAAGTCCATTTTTCACCACCAGGCTCAAGGGCTCAATCTCTACACCTGGAAGTGGCGTGGAGAGGACATTGAACGCGGAATCTCGCAAGCTAGCGGACCACGCTGGAGATGACCCGTCCTCGCCTACCCAAGTAATAAAGGCGAGCCTTCCTACGGAGGAATCGACTTCCTCATCCATCTCCCCCTGCGCAAGAGTAGGGAGCCCGCGTCCCAGATCCAGACCACTGGCATCTTCCCCCTCTCTCAAAGTTGCGGTGTATTTCTCCAGCGCTTCGCGGATGTCGTAGAGCTCCGAGGGGTCAAGGGTCTCTGGCACATCAACGTCATCCGCTTCCGCACTTGAAGTGCCAGAAGCGACAAAAACGTGAGACCACTTGATACCTTCATTTTGTTTGTCTAGATGAATCGAGAGGATACCCAGCTCGTGTTCACCCTCGGGGTCCCATGTCCAGAAGCTCGTCGAGGGGCGAATACCATCCCAAAGTTGCTTTGCGGAATAGTGGGGAATGGTGAAACCCTCAATTGTGGAAGATGTCGTGATGTGAACAGTAAGTGTCTTTTGAGAAAAAGTAACCCTGATCTGAGATGGGGTGATAGTGGACGGGAGAGGGAAAATGACAGTGACGACGTCTGATGTTTGGGTCCAGGAGTAGGGGTGAGGCTTAGTAGGTTGAGGAGGACCCACTACATCGAAGGTTTCCTCTGGACGTGGGATCGGTGCTATTTCATCGGGGGATGGGTCATAGTGGGCCGCGTGTGGATCACCGGTTTTACGGTAGGGCGAGCTTCCGAGAAGGAGGTATGCGTTTCTAGTGCGGTGAAATGACATGAGCATAGGTACGTCTTCTCCGCGTCTGCGCCATACAATGTCAAGCGCTAGAGATTCCAGCTGCATTTCAAAAGGAAGCGTGAAGCGAGCAGCCCATACATCAAATACATGATATTTCATAGGGTGTTTCGCTGACGGATCAGAGGGTGTGTCATAGTGTCTAGAAGACAACAATGCGACGGCAGTGGTGTCGGATGTTTTAATGACGTTGTGAACCCGGAATGGGATGGAGGACCTCGGCACAGCAGCATCTTTGTCCATCAACTCGAAATTTGCAAGAAGGGTGGCAGGCCCAGTGACGGGAATGTCGAGGACGTATAAGCTTCCACGTCCGTTTCCGATAAAGACGATAGTCTCGTCTAGAAAAGCCGCGGAAGGGTACTCGGGATGTACTAGGTCGAGTTGCGGGGAAGAGATTGAGGTGGGGAGTTCGTACACGGCAGTGAAGGAAGGATCTGCAGCAGTCTACTCGGATAGCATGGTCATGGCGTAAGTAACATCGCAAACTTGAAGAACGATGTCTCACATCTCCGGCATCCACCACGATTACCTGGTGATTTGCATCTATGTATATACCCCTCCCCCTGACCGTGGATGGTACGAAGTGATTATGGGTAATTCGGCTTTGAACTTCCTGGAATGTAAGAGGAGACTTTCCGTAAGAAGAGGCTTGGGTGATCTTGTATGGTAGACGATAGCGGCGGACCACGTCGTCCTGATCGAGGAGAAGGAGCTTATAACCCTCAAACTTTGGATTTAACAAGCTGCGTGAGGGTGTGAAGTCCGTCATTGGATGATGCTTGGGGGAAGAGTCAGTGGCATCGGGTTTACTAATTCAGTAGCCTCACTTGATTGCCTCCAGCTTCCACCCAAGTGTGTCCTAGTCAGCGCCAATGAATGTCTCGGCAGACTGCGCCTTCTTGAACGAGAGGTGAGGCAAATCCCTATTCCACCCAAATGTTGATCTATTGCAGGTAGGTGTAGACTGATATTACTGTCCGAGTCTTGCTAGCGAGTTGCATGTCAGTCAAGTAGCAACGACACTAGGTTCGTTGCCTCCTGGCACACTGGATGATATGACGAGTTCCGTCTCTCCGTTGTCAATACGATCTGACGAGATGGGCTCTCGGAGTGCATATAAACCATACCTCTCCAACTGGAACTTCCTCACTCCATCAATTAGACTATACCTGCACGAGTCGATGCAATGTCTCCTTTCGCACCTGTCGAGAATTGCAGAACCCACGTTACCGTGTCTTCACGTTGACATTCTCAGCTGACATTCACGTCAACCCCCTGCAGTTCGGAGGCATAGGGTCAAGCTTAGACGTGGGTAAGGATGCCTCGATTCAAGCTTTCGGATGCTTACTACAATCTAGGCTGCAACCTCATCAGTAACTCTAATATGTGGCGTGTCGACACTAAGCAGCCTAATGTCAGTCAGCGACAGGGCTGCGAGGAATCCATAGGCGAACGACTGGACATCACGACTAACATTTCTCAGAATGTCACAAATAAATTACGTTCGTCCTGACAAGACTGTGGCAAAAGGCTCTCTGTGATACGCTGAATGCGTGCATGATGCTCAGACCATAGAGGTGTGCATTAGAAAAGACATACTCCGAAAGTCATAATTCTTTTCGTATCGTTGTTCAGGGCGATGCCTTATTACGTGCAATAGGTACGGGCGAAGCCGTACTATATTTTGTTATCTATGGTACTGGCTGACTGGGGGCCCTTGACAAGGGAGTTGTCTATCGATCTTCCGTGCAAACATTGGTATCGCCCTTGATTCAAACCCTTGATCGATCCAGTTTTCCCTTTTAAACTACGATCGACTCCTTCATTGGTTAGCCAGACCTGTCATGAGGCTAGGACTCCAGTTGAAAATCAATCGAAAAGTATCCTAAGCAGTTACAGTTTGCGGGGAGCCTTAGCAATTGTTCAAGAGTTTCAGTACGAGGCATCGAGCGAACATTGCCAAGTATAACAGGGCGCGTATCACGAGGAAGATATCCAATCTATTTCCCATCACCGACAGGCGAAGGGTAGAACACTCAGTTGTAGCTTATCTGCGAAGTAAAGGATCCGTCTCATTTGATGGTAGATTCGGTATTCATTACAAGGGGAAAATGGCCTGCCAATAGGCTGGACGTTCAGGAATATCCGAGAAGAATTGCTCCCCTTTCAGAAAGACACTATCTGCGAGTAGGATTGACCGGACAAGCATTTGTCCGAGTCTACGTCTAGATCATGGGGCATCCATGTTGCACAAGTTCCCCTGACCACTAAGTCGACTCGTCATGCAGCAGCACATACTCGCGATTCGACAAGCCAAATTTAATGACTTCCAGTGAGCACTCAGAATGAGTAAGAGGAATAGGAAAAAAAGGACAACGTACCATCTCCTACCCTTAACTCGTAAAATCTTGTAGTTGGTATGACTTCATCATTCACGTGAGTAGCATTTGTAGACTCGAGATCAATGATGAATGGTCTTGCAGAGATGTCAGTGGGATGAACAACCTTGGTGAGAAACAACGAACTTAACGACCGCTTTTGTACCCCCGAATTCATCTTTTTCTTGCACTTGGCGATCTGCAATTTAGTGGTACTCGGTCAACGGAAGAGAAAGTGGAGATTTACAGTAACTCACGTTGAATGACCGCATGCTGTTTGGAACAAGAAGGATGTTCAATAAATATGTCAGCAACAGTACGGTCCCTCCCTATTAGATAAGCACTCTGTCGATGAATGTGGAGGAGCTCTGTCATGGAAAATTAGACTGTTGCGACTGTCCGCAGGTGCAAAATCACCTGTTTGTACACCCCCTTTGAAAACGTACAATCTCCATCCCAACGTAGGCTTTCTGGCCTCGGGGGGTTCGTTGTATTTCAAGACTGTGCTCGTCCCGTCAGCCGCTTTGATGGTATTAGTCGCAGCCGCGAGCAGCCCAGACGGGTTGAAATTTGGCTTTGCCTTGTCGACTGGACTCTCGGAGCGAGCGGGGGAGCGGGAGCGACGCTTGGGCGAGGCAGAGCGACGTGATCGTCTTGCATGGTCCTTACTGTTCTCGCGGTGACGGTCACTGTGCTTGTGATGATCCCTGTCTCTGCCCCGGTCGCTGTCTAGTTCTCTGTCCTCTCCTCTCCTGCCGTAGTATTCACCTCCGTAGGATCGTCGATCTTCCGAGTAATCTCGTCTGTCCCTTTTTCGTTCTCCATCCCGTCCTGGATTTTCCTTTCTCTGGCCAGTACGGTAGTCGGAGCGCCCGTACCAATCACCATCAACACCTTTCCTCCGCTGGCGACCATTACCATCACGTTCGCGTTTGAAGCTGTTGTCCTTGCCATAGTCACGCGAGCGTGTGGACATAGTGGTCAGTTGCCTGTTGATGTCAACTGGAGAAGTACCGTGGGAAATCGGTCCATACGATACAGCCTAAACAGAATACAACTTGTAAATTTACTAGGAAACGAGCGTCCGAGTGACCAATCCACCGACGTAGGTTCGTTCTTCTTATCTCCAAAGCGAGTGTTGTTTACAAGATAACTTCTCCAGGAGGACATCTACCAAAGCGTCGTTTTCGTCCACCTTGTGGCATGGTCCTCCACGGCCTTGTGAATTGATACGGTCCGCGTATTCCACCCTCGTCAACAGAACCTCCAAACTCCGATCGGAACGGATCGCAAGCCTCGTCCGCTCGTCCATGACGGACTCCAACAAGGGCGGGTGTCGGGTCTGGAAACGCGTCCTGTGGGATTGACGCAGGTGATTCCAAGGCTGACGCAGTGCTCGGGAGGAGATCATAACTTCCATTCCAGTCTACCATCACCCGTGTCATGCCCCACGCGGGCACCCCCTGGTCTCCATTTGACGTTCCAGAGTCCCGGCCCCATGATCGAGAGATGAAAACGGTCGCGTGTGGATGCACGAATGCATCATTCGATGCACGCAAGCCTTCGTTGACAAGGCCGAACCCGAAAAAGGCGTGGAGGAAGGCGAACAGACTGCAGGTGAACATGAGAAGTACGATTCTATCCCACAGCTTTCCGGGAAGTTCGACACGGCATGCACGGGTCCTAACACCTCGCTTTGGCGTCGTTGCGGACGACCGTTTAGGGATCCTGGCGTCCCGTAGCAGTGTCAGCTTCGTAGTTGGCGGCGTTCGCATGTTGATGATCGATGCGCGAGTTTTCAACCACCTCTGTCGGACGTCTGTAGCTTAGACTATATGTACATGAGCGCACAGAACTCCAGACTTTCCAATGAATAGAATTCCATTGTCCCAGAGTTCCACCAGGCACTTCCGGACCAGGCGGATTCCCCACTGGAGGTACATCCGTGTTCCATCGGATGAAGGACGCACAGCAGCTATCATTACTGCCCCAGTGATGTGGGTGGCTCGGCTAGAACGTGACAACCACGATGACATCAATTACATATTGTAGGTGTGACATAGTTAATTTACTGCCAATCGGACCCAGACTACGTGACGCGTAGAAACGTATCACCAGACTTGATGGGTACTAATTGGATTGGTCCTACAAGCTGCATGTCATCTGGCAGTTTATTACCTCAAGGTAGTTCACCGCAAGGCTAGCATTATATTGAGTGAACCTTGTCTACTTCTCCGCGGTGCGGTAAAGAGACACGAGGCAGTCTTCACATAGGCTCTTCATCCCCACGCTCTTCGACACTTGCACATATATTTAGAATAACACCATTCAACCACGTCCTGTGACGAATACCGCTTACATGCACACCGTTGAAAAGATTGCATAAAACTTACCAATAACGCCGCAAGCGGACCTCCCGCCTGCATTACCAGTTTTGAGGGACTCTTCATTTCCCCCTCTGCCAAGATCATCCTCATACTGTAAGGAGCGTGAGTGTGTCAAAATAGGAAGGGTAGGAAATCGGAAGTCCCTACCTCGTGCACAACGACAGCACGACTGGGACCAATTACACGGCGAGTCAGCCGTTAGTTTCTATCATGAAACAAGTGTGAATCAAACGTACCCGATTACGCTTTGAGGGCCATTGAGAGAGACCAGATCGACTCTGAATGAGAAGGCTGCTATTCCATACTTGTCGCCCTCAATGTTACCCAAGTCACCGATATGTCTCGTCAAGTCCGTTCGATCACCATGAGTCTTGTTCCACGGGTTGTAGTGGGAGCCCGTAGAGCGACAGCCATCGGTCAGGTCCCCTAGTTCGCTAACATCAAGTTCAAGAAACTCGTTCACATGGCGGTTGAATCGCCAACTCACTGAATGTGGAACCCTCGAAGTGATGAAGGGTTGAGATTTTCGATAATTCCCGAGACTGTGACAGGGCCATCTTTTGTCAATTGTTCAAATGTGACATTGCCAGAGATGGTCGTCGAAGTGTTGCCGTTGAGCACAACCACGGCCTGTTTGACGCGCATGGGTTTTCGCTGTGGCGATATGGTCATGCTGGCATACCTTTTGGACATGCTCTACTTGGGGTTCCTGGAGAAGCCAGTAGTACAACACGAAAATGACAGCTGCTGTGATGACGATGGTGGTGAACTTCTGCTTGTTTGACTTTTTCTCGCCGTAGCGGTCCATGACGGAACCCAGCTCAGCCTGTGAGAACCGAGTCGGGACATCTTCTTCGGCCGCGAGGGAGCCGAGGCAAAGATCAAGGTGTTTGTTAGGCTGCTCATTTGCTTCCGCGGTTGGCAGCGTGGTTCTGGGAACGACATACCCTGCAAGTGACAAGGGAAGGAACCCAAGTTCAGCATGGCATTTTCGCCAGTTCCCAAGCACTACCACTGCGACACTCTATCATCATGGGATAAAATACCTGCCCTCATATATCATATCCGACTCGGTCTAGCCAAGGTCTAATGGACGATGTTAACATCGCCCGTTGGTATGTATGCTATAGACGTGTACATTAGTCCGTAAAAATATTACGCAGTGCTCGACTCAAGAATATCGGTCAGAGACCAGTAAGCGCAAGCATATCATAATAGACAGATGAATAGATATCTATGTACAGAGCGATGGTACCGTTGAGCTGATTCAACACAACAAAGAGGACTACCGTATGGTGGAAAGGTTATGCAGAAAAGTCAATGCGCGAGTACCTAATCAAAACCCTTCAGTGTGGTTGCCGCATCAGGGGACCCGTGTTCATATTCCAGTATTCATATTGAAATAATGGAGTGGGTGTGGCATGCTCCAGCATACTCCCTTGAAGTCGCTCCCGCAACGACTATTCAACGGGCTCGGAGAGATCGAGAAAGGAACGGAATAAAGCGAGGAGAGGAAGTCTGGTTGGACACCTTGCTTAGAAAAATAGATATGTCGTGATAAACACGCCAAGCGCTATGATGATAACCACCTGCAGTGGTACACCATCCTGGTGTATAACAGTTTCGCGATCCACCACAGTCCCCATTTCCGTTCCCCCATAGTACGTGCTCGCACCATCGTCGGAACTAGCCACATATCTTCGTCGGAATTCGGATGGCGCGACGGACTCTGGTGCAACCGATTCTGGCGCCGTAGAGCTTGGGTCTGGCACTGCAGCCAACAGTGCGCGCAAGCGCTGTATCTCGGCTTGAGCGTCGCTGAGCTTGAGTTCAAGTTCGTGGTTGATTTGAACTGCCGGAGGGGGAGGCGGTGGAGGAAGCGGTGAGGAAGGTGGTGATGGTTGGTGAACATTGACGTTAACGATACCCACGCCGGGGCCACTCGTAGAACGCTGGAATTGGGGTGATTCTTCTCTCGAATCGTCGCGGTACAGGTTGTCCGGTTCTCGTGCCCGAGGGGGAGTCAATGGGCGCGGTGCGGCGGGGGGTGAGGACGATGATGAGGGCATGATTTGTACCTTTTCACCCTAAGAGTAGAATTCACATTAAGCACTGTGGTGAGACCTAGGCTATTAAGACGTACTTCGACGCCAAAACGTCTGGAGGCTGGTATGGGTGGATGTTCTTCCTCATGGCCCTCTTCCTCTTCCTCCTCCACGGTCTGACCCTCCGGTGGGAGGTACACGACACGCAGCTTTTGTTGATGTACTTTCCACTCTTCACCTGCGCCACTCGGAACATTCCACTAGAAAACCTTGAGATGAGATTTAGTGACAAAGTAGAGTTGTTCTCACGATATCTTGGAGATCCTTCGTTTCCTTCTCGGGCGTGATGAGGGTGCTTTGGATTAGGAACTTGTCCTTGCACTTGGCAGACAAGGGGGGTTCTTCTTTCATGGGCTGGAGCATTACTAAAGGGTGACGGCTGAATATAGGCGAAACCACGAGGCATGAGGCATACCTGATACCTCGACACTGTCGCCCGGTTCGATTCTGCCCGAGTTGGGACGGACGCAGTACAACTGATGTGTCTCAGTAGCGCTGTGACCTGGTTAGAGGGAGTACGGACCTTTGGAGCGGTCGTTTTGACTTTGAAGGCGACCGGGGCCGTGTTCTGATTTGAGACCAGCAAGACTTTTTTGACGAGTTGGGTGAACGGTCCTGGGGGAAAATGAGCGGGATCTCGGGCGGTAGTATGGACTGGAAACCGACTGTTGAAGCCCAACGCATTGTTGGGGACGAGGTGGACGGACATGCTGGAACGAGGGCGGAGAGGGGATATCAAAGGGAGGGTTTGACTTTTGAGCGGAGTTGGATCCCGCGCTGGTCTTTATTCCTCCCGCGGCGAGGATCACACACGCTCAAATAACTCGTGTTTAGAGCGTGCTCAACACACTCGTCCGCATCTCGCACAGCTACCAAGTCCACCGCGTGTCCGGCTGTGGCCCCCTCCAGCACTTTGCCACATGTGCG
>JBBPTP010000043.1:3858-23511 GCA_038094195.1 Pulveroboletus aff. carminiporus | reverse complement strand
GCACTAGTGTCTGGCCAGTTTGTTCTGTACGGATATCTCAAGCAAGGTATAGCAAAGCTTCTTGATCTTCAAAGATTACGCTAATTCGAATCTCTTGGCTCTTTGCGCCCTCCAGGAATAGAGATCCACAAGGAAAAGGCTCAATAGTTTCATATCTAATACTCAGGTATGTCATACCAAAGCCCATTACTGATAGAGGGCGCAGTCCAGATACACGGAGAGCTTCCGCACCGGATTATCAAACATCCAGATCTCTTCCTAGAACTTCCGCGAGTCGAGTCCTGACACCAGTTTGGTATACAGCTTCATCACTTGTAAGGTCCCATTTTAAAAACCGCCGTGCAACTTCTTCGGCAGATTGGAGGTCCGATCTTTCTTCATCGGTAATACCCTCCTCAAGTAGCTTACCAAGCTCGTGTTTAGCCAGGAGTTCGCTCGATTAGGATTAAAACCATATCAATAACCTGATACGAATGTGCGATATTGTGGTCAAACATACCTCACATACTGGGCCCTAGCCACAACACGGCGGGGGAGCCCAAATATTTCCGCGCACTGCGCAGCATGAGACGAAAGGGAGAGACCTGGTGCCACGCTGTCGGTATGTCAATCATGCGACATTATCGTGACGGGTGACCAGCTACCGGTACAAATACATAATCTTCTCTCCAGGTGCTGGTATCCGGGAAAAACTGGTTCCAATAGATTCCGGGCTAGACGCTTCGTCTGCGTCAAGTACATCGCCGGTGCTGGACGCGAAAAGCACTTCCATATGGATGAAAGTGACGGGGAACTTGTGCGGGTCGAACAGATCCTTCCGAAAAACTTCATGAAAGTGGGATGCGACGAGCACTTTGGGGCAGTCTCTGCCACGATTTAAGAGGTGGTGCAAGACACCACAGAACAGGCCAGCACCATCTGAACAGAATGAGTATAATTTATCGTAGATTCAGAGTAGAGACCAGCCTGTAGCCACCGTTCCCTTCCCGAACTCGTCAAGTAAAATCAGGGACTTGGAAGAGCAGTTTCGTAGAGCGAAAGACACTTGATTAAGATCTATCATGAAAGCTGACTGTACCTTTTGGGACGAGATGAGTAGACGCGATTTATGAATTCGAAGCAATACTTTTGAAACGGATTCTCTTGTCTGAATCCGCGTGAGAACTGAAAAGAGTTGAGTAAGTCCATTAATCACAACCCGTTGAACCAACTTTTGTCGACTAGGCCTAACGTAGCAGACTCTGCAGGGACGAAGCTTCGAGAGTTCAACAATGAGGTGTTAGCGAACGCTTCGCGGCCTACCTCCCAATCTACAAAACAGATGATGTGTCCCCTTATGAATTACGCAGTTTGGTACACACCTGTGCCATATACTGAATCAACGCAACCTGTAACCGGAGTTAGCCATCAGTGGTCGAGATCATGCAGCATATCTGCTGACCTGTTTTAAATACACACTCTACGAGAGGTGTCTCTCAGTGGCTAGTGAAGTGAGATGTTTGAGAAGCGCTTACTTTCCCGCAAGCGTTCGCCCCAGTGCAGACAACTATACTACCCCATGTAGCCTCGGTCCCCATGTTCGAACTGTCGTCCTCAAAACTCATTCCGAAGCCCACTCCACCGACAAGGCGCGAATCGTTAGGAACGAAGGTATCTAAGATCTGCTCTTGAAGAGGGTGCCTAATGCAGGAACTTAGTACCTACCTAAGAGACGTTCAACATAAGCATACCTTCCTTGAACGATATGCATGATAGGATCCTCTACCATTCGAGGACGCCGATAATTAAACGCCCTCGCCACTTCTGCAAAGGAAAGCAAGCAGTCGAGTTCGGCACATGCACAGGAGGCATCCTCCATAGCTGGGGCGTATCGAAGTACTTTGTCCAGCAATTCTTGGACAATCTCGATCTCTCGATCTATGCACTCAGTCTGGAACACTCTCCAGGGGGAAGCAATCCATACCAACTATTGCTGGATGTAGATCCCCGATGTGGTGGTCCATGTCTGCCAAGTGCCATCAGAGTCATTTTTAAGTATTCGGAGATTCCATACCTCGCATCTCCTTTGATTTGAAGTAGACATGAAACCTGCGAGCAACTTGGGCCAATGAAGAAATGGACAAAAGCACGAGGACTCACTCCGAGGAGAACTGGGATAACGAATGAGTTACTTCTGGAGAAAAAAATTAGGGCTACAATCACCTGGAAACTCCATCCATCCAACACTTCAATCCCTGTTTCTGTTTCCCACTCCTCACGCATTGGTACAGTGATGAGAAAGCCTTCCAAAAGAGGGGGCTTAGTAACATAGACCATACGACAAGGCAGCAAATATACGAACCAAGCTGAGGAAAATACACGACATTCAAAGACTCGGTGTAATCCTCGGGAACGGTCTGAGATATTTGCTCTGCTACTTTTGACTGCTTCCCTTCAATAATCGCTGTGGTGTGAGAATTGTAGTAATTCAACCGACCAAGACAGAATCAATCCCCCGGTAAACGTGCTTTCGTTTGTCAAGTTCTTCGTCGACGTGTGGCCGGACGCAAACACGAGCAGCCTCGACCGACTCTTCCCAATCGATCTATGAATATCGAAATAAGGATCCGAAATTGATATCCGGCAAAAGAAAAAACCAACAATATCATTGACCGTGTTGCCGACCTCCTTGAAAGAAGTCACGTCTAGCACCTTGATGAGCTATAGATTTTTAGAATCCACGAGCCAATCTTGACTGCCTACGGGATTCACCTTTACCACAATATTGACTTGCCTACCTTGATATAGCTCTGCGAGTGCATCACGAATCATTGCAGAGTGATAGGTAAACTAGGAACGACCCAAAACGTGTCAGTGGCCTCGAAGTAGAGGGAGAAAACCGGACCTTTACTAATGCTTGCCAATCAGATACCTTTCCTTTTCCAGATCTTAGCGACCCCAATGTCTTTGGAATGTTTGCAAAACCTTGCAATTGGCCCTGTAATGCGCCAACCACTGGCAAGTTCTCGGGACGCAAGAAGCATTCCACCGCGTCATGCCGTGCTTGGAGTACCTGGAGCGACAATGACGGTCGTATGAACCATGTGCGAAGCAAGGAGCAACCAAAAGCAGTCCGAGTAGTGTTCAATATGCCTAAAGGCCAAGATGGCTGAGCAAGGGAACAACAATGAAAAGTAAAGGCCGACCAAATAGCGATAGCCCTTCTTTTGTCTGGTCGGAATGGATGGTGGCATGGTTTTCGCTCTCAAATACTTGCAAGGCGCTATTACAGTAGGAACCGACAACTCTTGCAGCGTGAATCGAATGGGCTCACCAAAGAGTTTCTGAGTTGATGTGCATCATCTGGTCACTAATGCGTATAAACCAAGGCAAACGGTACGAAGAAAGCGGCGCACAGAGCCAAGGCCTCGATCCCACATACATCTAATCCTGTTGTTTCATCATCATCACCCAGCTCTCCCGTTGCTCGCTCGCGGCTGAGAAAGTCGAGAAGCGCCCCTATTGAAGACATCTATGCGAATGTCATCTCTGATTCGTATTGTTTATTACGAGACTTACACAAAGAGGTGCTGACTCCAATGAAGCGAAATTTGCCAAGCGTATGGCGGCATTCCATCGTTCCATCACAGGATCTCCGATAGCCTCTCTTCTTTGAGTCATGAAATCGTATGCGTTCCTTATTCCGCTGTCCAAAGGTATGCCAGACGTATTCTCGTGGTTGGAAGCCGAGGCGTCGTCCAAGCGAGTCAACAGGCTCAACGATAACAATCTGTTCCGACCCTTCACAGGAACAAATTCCTTGTGAGGTCTGATTTGGAAAGCAGCACCAGAAGCTTCCGCTATCCAAATCGTAGTAAAAGTCCCTATATGCGCACTCAGCAGACGGACTCACCGTGGTCTTGCAATACTGAAATGAATGAATCATCGGCTTTTGAGCTAGTGAGTAGAACACTTGGATCCGACTGTCCCAAGACTACGTAGATTTCAATATTATATCCAGTAGCAAATTCACCATCACCAACCAGTCTTGGTCAAGTCATAATGGGTGCCTTCTTGGGTATCTTCAAGCACATATAAGACGCACTTGACGGGATCGTAGTAGGCACATCCGATGCGATCACTGGCACGAAGATGAGATGCTACAGAATAAGATGCATACACTTACTGCTGACAGAATATGCTCAAACAAACCTGAAACGCAACTATGTAGGTGGGAGGAAAAGAAGTGGGAGTTACGGTACCTTTGCTGACCCGGAAGCGTCTGAGTTTGACGAATCGCGTTGGTCCTGCAAATCTGAGGGGCTGTCCCACCTAACGCGTTTTGCATTCATCCCAACCCTGAGATCGAGGTCAGCCCGATTTCCATCGCTCTGTGGTGCACGCTCCGGGGTTGATTCATCAAGTGTTGACCTTAGACGTCTCAGCCTGCGTGGCATACTCGCGAAGAGGACAAAAGTGCAAGCGCACGCGCTAATAAACATCAGAGAAGAGAACACGTGATCGCGAAGAGACGTTGAATGTCTCATACAGAGGCGCGCAGGTAGTACGGGTGTCAAATGGTGCATATATTTAAACGTTTTAATGTCAGGGGCAAGACCTATGGGACAACAAGAATTCACTTCTTTACTCGCAGGAGTTCCTTCGTGTCTTCCCCAGTGACTACCAAAGCGTTCAGTCGCAAATACGTTATTCCCAACTCGAAGGCGTACCATTTAATAGTAGACTTTGAGCATCGAGCATGACGCGGTTCCCAGATGTAGCCAAGACGTTGGCAATATCACGAGCAGCCTCCAGACGCCGAAGCTCAAGGAAACCTTTATTTGTCCGCATGGCCTCGCCGATTAGCTCCGCACTGCGTGCTTCACCCTGTGCGCGGACAATAATAGACTATCGGGTATTAATCAGTACAGAATCAAGGTCAAGGTTGTCGCAACTTGCTTGTTTTTCTTGTATGGCCTGGTCGACCAAGAATGCGGCTCTAAGTGCTGTCTGTTGTGCAACCTTTGGTAAAGTAATCGTGATCAGATATGTCCCTAAATTATAGAAGGAAACCGACTTGTTTTGCCTCGACTGCATGTGTGAATTCAGGGGAGAACGCGACATGTGTAATAGAAACGTCGTCTAGCACAATGTTGAACCGCAGGGCTCGAGTTGTGAGATTCTCGCGGATCAGTCGCGATACCTAACACGGAATGGTTAGCCAAACCTCACTGCTGAAGTTTCGATGAGTCATTGACCATTTCACGCTGAGTAATAAGCTGGCTAGCATTGAATTGCGCGACCACGCTTTTGAGGACTTCGTTGACGATGGAGGGTAGGACACGCTCGTCGTAGTCCTTTCCAAGTTCACGGTAAATCTTGGGTAACGCAGAGGTCGATGGTCTTGACAATACTCTGCAAGTGATATTCACCATTTGCAGATCTAATCTGCTTCAGGAAAATGGTCGTCACCACTATGAGAAACGGACCTTTCGTTCCAGTCAAACTCGCAACACTTCGTGGCTTGGCACGGATGTCAAAAACGATGGGTGTCTCGAACCAAGGCATCTGGAACTACTCAATGGCCCGCACAGTACAATACGGTGCAGCATACACACCATGAGATGTGTCCCCTCGTTGTAAACTTCATCCTTTACACCGTATAAGCTATGCAAGACAGTGAGAGGATGTTCCCAGGACTTGCTTGTCGCTCTTACCGCGTGTACTTGATCGCACGGTGACCACCATCAACTTAAGCAAAGCTACCATGACCCTCTGAAGCACCGACACGAGTGATACGACGCACCATTGAACAGACTGGCATTGAGAAGCAATCCACCGCCAATGAGCGCAGCAAGCAAACCGCCTCCGGCAAAAAATCGACCGGGTCCACCAGGAAAGCCGCCACCCCCTTGACCACCAGCCCGCTGGACCTGCTGTGCAAACCTTCGGAATGCCTCTTGGCTGTTCATGGGGATGAATGACCTTTTGACTTGTCTGTACGGGCAATAAGTAATATGTCGGCTCGTCACGTGAGTGATTCCGCTTGTTTTCCCAGCGATCTCCTCTCCCGAGGCATATCAACCCTCAACAAAGATGCTCGAGCTCCCGCAAGGTGATGTAGCAAGTAGTGTGGTCCGTCTTCCTACACAGCAGGCTCAGGCTCTACTTAATAGTGATCTTATAGCTTGGCTGGATATCAATTGCGTGCTGGTGAGTTTACCCGTATGCAGATAGGCTCGGTCACTGCCGTTAATCTTCGGCCTTGGCCAATCGCAGGATAATCGTATACTCTCCTCAAATCATAGAAAATTATCAGTTGCAAAGCGGAGAGGGTTTATCTCTTCTCTTTGTCTACATTTGGCTATTGGGCGATGTATGCAACCTGTGTGGTGCTACTCTGGCACACCTGCTCCCCACCATGATCATTTTGGGTGTTTATGCAAGTGCCTATGAATATGGATTTTGGGAGTCTATCTAACAGGTTCCTTGACAGTATACGCTTTGTGATACCACGTTGCTTTTCCAGGTATATTACTATCGATGGAAGCAGCGCACTAGAGGACTTCCCCTGCGGGAAGAGGACGGTCCGACAGAACGGTCTTGTCTGCTTGGAGATAATGCCCTGGTGCATGGGTCGGAAACTCGCCCGACTTCTATGATAAGGGTGTTTGTGCAATACGTTACGGCTATAGCGTTTGTTATGGCCACGGGAGTTGTTGCGTACCTGATCAGTGATCGAATACAGGATGAAGACCACCCCGATCTTCCCTCGGACGCACCATTTGAGTGGAGGATCCAGGTGCTTGGTTGGATGAGCGCATTGTCATACCGTGAGTTGGGGGTTGATACAGTTGCGAACGAGAGCTGACCGTGTCCAAGTCGGAGCTCGGGTGCCACAGATATGTGAGTGCTGGATTCAGATGGGAGACGGCTGTTGACGATTCACAGTCAAAAACTTGAAGACTAGATGCGAAGGGCTCGCGCCCGGCCTGTTCTTGTTTGCGATCCTTGGGAATGGGACATATACATTGTCGATTCTTGTTGTGTCGATGGAGCGCAACTACCTAGTAAGGAATGCAAGCTGGCTTGCTGGTATGGTCTGCGAGCATGTGGGATGGAATGTGATGTGCTGATGGTCGTTGTAGGAAGTGCGCTGACCATCTTCCTTGACCTGATTGTACGTGTGGTGATTCACATATTTTCGGGGGTATCGAGCATGACCGTGCCGTGTCAGGTACTTTGTCAGTTCTTCTATTACGGGTTTGTGTCTCGCCAGCGGGGCTGGGTTGATGGAGTGGCTGGGTGAGATGTGGCCGCGGGTAGTTACGGATTCGAATTCGATGGATGTGTCCTGTGTGGGAATGAAACGGGCGACTTTGCTGCCTCGTTGTCGCTCCTCGTGTTCGAGATGCAATTTTGCCGTTGCACGTTGCTGCCCAAATCGCCTCCTGGGGTAACACATCCGACATGCGCCAGGCCTCGTGCTCCTCGCTGAGCACCACGCCTCATATTCCGCAGGTACGTTCTTATCCGTGCGGTGGCCTTCATATACGCATCGGATTCACCGGGCACTCGCTCGCCCCATCCCTGATCATGTCCACCGTCTCAGCAGGTTTGTCTCGTCCCTTTCCCTTGTTCAGTCTTCTCTTTTTTACTTTACGGACAGACACCGTCTGATTCATCACCATCTCCGGCCTGACAGCCGCTTTGCACGCCCTACGGCAACACGAGTATTTAAACGGTCCGCGTGCTTTGCTTACATGCTCTCCGTCTGCCTTTAGTCACCCCATCGATCATCCTTCCTCCGTGTCACCATGCAGTGCCCTTCTCTGTCTTGCCCCGTTCGCGACGATAGCGTTCTTCCTGCCCATCGTCATGGTTCGAAGCTCCCTACGTTCGCATCTCGCTCGTCCGGCACACTCTCGTCTGCCTCCAGCTCCCCTTGCTCCCCTCCGCCACCCTACGAGGACGTCCACTTCGTATCCAAACCCATCCTTGTCTCACCTTTCACTGGCTCGATCGAGCCCTCTCACCCTGACCCTGCGAGTAACTCATTGGCCCGCCAGAACTTCATCGGCGGCCTTGCAATGTCCTGCAACTCCCAAGAATCAATTTCGCACCTCAGGGAAGCACTCAGCTCATTGGATACCCAGATGGCATCCCTGCTGAGTCGACGTCAAGAACTCGAATTGCATCTCGAACAAGCAGTCCGTTCGCAATCCCCCATCTACCGTCTTCCTGAGGAGCTTCTTTCTTCGATATTCGTCACAGGAGTTTGCCAGTCCGGTGATCAAGACTCCCTGCTGGTGTCTAGTTTGATGCTCGTATGTCGCTACTGGAGAGATGTGGTCATCAATACTCCAGAGCTATGGGATACCATCTGCATCAGCCCACACGACTCTCTCCAAAAGGCACGCAGAAAGTTGGCTCGGTCCAAATCCGTCCCTCTCGACATCACCGTCAACTTTCCCCCTCGAGCAGACAATGCGTCGGGTGTAATGGAGAACGTCATCCGCGCGATGGATCTACTGCGCCCTGCTCTCTGGCGTGCAAGGTCCTTCCGTCTCAGCGTACCCAATAGACCCCAGGCGCATGCTGCGCTTCTGCGCTGTAAAGAAGACGCGCCCCTTCTGGAAACATTGTCGATATGCATCTTCCACTCTATGCAAGAAGACCATTACTCTTCACCTTGTCTTCCACTATTCAATGAACACACCCCGCGTCTCCGTTCGTGTTCGTTCACCTCATTCAATTTTGGCTGGGATAAAAGGATTGTATCTGGGTTGCGAGTCCTACAACTAGGCGGATACTGGAACGGGTTCTCTCCTTCCGTCGACAAACTCCTTGAGATGCTTCGTGGTTGTCCACTCCTCGAAGAACTTGCTCTCCGCAATATGTCAGATGCTGATCCGGAGGCTTCCGTACATTCGGAGCCGGGGTTCATATCCAACAAGGTGGTAAAGCTCCCTCGTCTTGTCAAGGCTTCTTTCTATTATGCTGGAAACATGCGCGTTCGAATGCTTCTGAGTCAAATATCGTTCCCGGCATTAGAAGCACTCGAGTTCTGTTATCTCGATAATCTCACGCCAATCCTCGAATATCTGAGACAACAATCCCTCACCTCACTTCCTCTTCGGCACTTGCGCATCGAGTCCAGTTTCTTCAACGAATCCAAGTTCGTCAACTTGTTAAAGCGATTAATGTCACTCACGACACTCGAATTGATTGACATCGAAGATGTGTCGAGTTTCCTCCTCAAGGCAAGCCCTTGTCATCTTTGATTTCAATCAACTAAGCGAATGATGTAGAATTTATCCACACCACCCGCTTCGCACCCGTGGATCTGCCCTAAAATGGAACACTTGAGTCTCGATGGATGCACAAGCTTGGAATGGGACTCCCTACGCAGCTTGGTGGAGTCTCGCCTCTGTGGCAAGCTATCCTCTGCCTCCACGACAGCGGTACGCGCTATATCGAGCGCGTCAGCATCTGCGCACGTTCATGCCCTTACTGCGGGACGTTGTAGTCCACTCTCTGCTCCTCGCCGGTTGACATCGATCGATGTGACGCACTGTCACCAAATCAACAAGGAGATGGTGCAATGGCTCAGGATGTATGTCCCTGATGTTTGCTGTGACCCAGCCAAAGGCATCTGGGGAGAGTCTATCCTTCCATGACGACAAGTGACTGGACTATGGATCATTTTCGTCCACATTACTGATCAAACTTTGTAGCAGTTACATAATAGACCATGGATGGTACAAGTTCCGTTTTCCTATCTCAGCAGTGTACATTACTCCTCTCGTAACTCATAGCCATCCGTCCCCCGATCTTGTTTATTCGCATCTACGATTGTTCCGGCTGTATCGAGTATATTGTTCACTTATCAATATCGTCAATGTTGAAGCTGAACGGAACTCGCCTCTAGTGTGGTCCTCACTCATTTAGGTACGCCAACATTGCTCTCCGCCTATCCTCCTCCCTTTTGTGGATTTTGGCGAATCCCTGCCTCCCTCTCCCGACTGCTGCCTTATTTTTTCGCATTTCTTCCGCGGACCGGATATGAGCAGCCAAGGCAGCAGCATTGTGGGTAACACGTTTTCTGGACTGCTTATAAGGGCCTTCTCTCTTGGCTTTCAGACCGATACCCAAACGATCCGCCTTTAGGACGGTTGGCAAAGGGGTCAGTAAGGACTTCTGCATGTGAGATCCAGAGGTTCCTCCCGTGCAAGCCTGAGTTTGCACCGATTCCTCGTCATAATCCTCGGACGCATCCTCGGATGCCTCCGAACCTGATAGAGTGAGATCAATAACCTCTTGCACCACCCTGACGGGTGACGATGGGCGTTCATCTACATCCCTTGCTCGCTGCCGTACGACATGTGCACCCAGCCCCTCGCCTTCGTTCCACCCGCTCCGCTGTAACATGCCGAATCCTTTGTTTGACGGTCCGATATGCAGCCAGACAGGTGGCGTATACCGTCCCTCCGAAGGCAGCGGCGGGGGATCGCGCGTGAGCAAGTCCGCCAATGACGGCGCCGGAGAGTTGGGCTTGGTACATGGCTCCGAGCGCAACGCCTTGGTGATGAACCAGTCGTTCTTCGTGGCCCTCTCTCTGCTGGGTTTCTGGAGCGATCTCGCGCCTTGAGAGCTTGGGCCAGGTGCGCTGGAGGGCCTTGGGGGAGCTCCATGAGAGGAGGCCGCGGTCAGGGATCTATACCATTCTGCAGTCGAGGTGGGGGTCTGGTCTGGCTTTCCCGGGGCGACTGCAAGCGCGGTGTGTGATGGAACCCCCCACTCGTCATAGGAGATGGTAGCGGGGACAAATGTCGGCGCCGCGCGGATGCGACGCTGTGCAGAAAACGAAGATTCGGTTTGCCACGGGTCGTCGGTTCGTTGGCCAGTTTCGCGTTCGAGTTTTTCGCGGTCTGCGGGATCGTAGTGGGAACGGATGGTATATGTGACGGTGGCCATCGTCAGAGGTGTGTGAGAATGGATGGCGGTTGTCCAAGATGATGGATCGTCTTATAGACATTCTCTTGCAATCTCAGTAACTGGCAAGATGGCCGAGCGGTCCAAGGCGTGTGACTCAAGCTTTCCAAAGCTTGCCTGCTTAGGCGGGTTTTCTCATCTCCGTATGGAGGCGGGAGTTCGAATCTCCCTCTTGTCAATAATTTTACTGCAACAGAATCATCTCTCAAGAACATCATCTTATTTACGCATATGTATAATCAGATATTCGGGGGTCGGTCAACGGCGAGCAGCCGTGGCACACGTTTTTCACTCACACCCAATGATATCTGGAATCTGCTATATGCCGAGGGTATGATGCTACTGTATTATATCCGAGATGGTATGTACGGAAGGTGTATATACTTATACATTACTGATGAGGACGTTGCCAGAGCCGTCGTACGAGAATCCTGCATGATACGTCAGACCCAACAAACAACGTATGCGTGACAGCATCGTACCGGCAAATTGCGCTTGGACTGTCGAGGACAACTGAGAGCCGTCAACATAACTGTCAATGGGCGCTTCCGTGGTAAATACGGTGTCAAAGTTCGACACGTCCTGTCGGCGGTCCTTCAGCAACATGTCGTTCAGCGACCTAGGTAAAGAGCTCACCACCGGACTCGAGACACTGGGTTTGAAGGGGGGCTGTATCTTCTTTTGCAAAAGCTTTTTGAAATCAATGTGCTTCTCGAAAAAGTGGTGCTTCCTGATCTCTTCGGCACCACTGACACCGAGACGCCGCGTCGGGTCGCGATCAAGAAGGCTCGTTAAAATGCTCTTGGCTTCTGAGCCCATTTCGGGACCAAAGACCAAGGGATCCGTAAGGATCTTCTGATACATCTTGTCGGTTACCTCTACATGAATCGAAACGTACAATTCCAATTCCACTCGGAGCCAGTAAGACCGTTTGCGCACCATCATAAAAAGGCGGGAGCCCCGAAAGCATCTCGTAAAGCAGAACCCCAAGAGTCCACCAATCGATCGCCTTGTCTGAGAAAGTGGGCGTCACATCAGAGAGGGAGAGGACAAGTGTTGAGAGATCTCAACTGTATCCTTGGCCGTTGAGAATTTCGGGTGCAAGGTACTCGGGTGTACCACAAAACGTGTTGGTTGTGTCCGAGTCCTTCATGTTGAGCTTGCAGAGACCAAAGTCACAGAGGGCGATATGACCGGTGTAATCCAAAAGAATGTTTTCCGGTTTCAAATCCCTACAGGAAACTCTTAGCGTTGCACCAGACAATGGCAAGGTTGACACACCGGTATACGACGTCGAGTTCGTGAAGGTGCTCCAAGGCAAGAAGTAGCTCGGCACTATAGAAACGGGACCGTTCTTCATTGAAACGTTGTTCGCGCTGCAAGTGATGGAACAGTTCTCCGCCGTTGACGAAGCTAAATGGAACATGTGATGCGCCACACTGATATGAAGAATTCGCGCGCACGTACGCGAGGACAAGATACAGCTTCTGCTCCGACTGGAAGCTGAACTTGAGAGGAACGATGAAAGGATTGTTGACCCGCGCCAGGACCAAGCGCTCTGCTAGTGTGTGTGTGATTTCTTTCCTATCAACAATGTGGGCTTTTCTGATAGTTTTGAGGGCGTATATCCGCATGGTGTCGCGCTTCCTGACTTGCATGACCTGGCAGGCGGATTAGGCTAAAAGCGAAACGAGGGGATGATTTGAAACACGGATCCAACCTTTCCGAAGCTTCCCTTTCCGATAACCGTGATAAGCTCAAACTCGTCGATTGTCAAGGATTGGCCCTAAAGTGTGGTTGGAAGTCTGTGACGACAACAGGCTCGAGGAGAGCTCACGGAGCTTGGCTGATATGCAACGCCTATTTGAATTTTTCCATTCCCGCCTGTGAGATCATACCACTGGTCCTGCCCGACAGTACCGACGTTATCAAAGTCTGGGGTGAATTTGATGCCACCCATGAAGATGTCGTTACCCATGTCGTCGGCTAGACCGTCATTGCCTAGTTTTGGCTTCTCGGCACGGAGGTAGCACTGTATGGATATTTCGGAGTTGCGGGAGACGTCGCTAGTGCGGTGGTGAATGGAAGGTTCGAGGAAGGGGAAAGATGGGGAACGCTTACAACTGTGCTTGGTACATGTAGAGCGGTTTCTCGAGATCACCACCCAGAGGGGTGATCAGGACCTGGTTTACCTCGAACTCCATGACGAGATAGGGAAGCCACCAGCACTGGGTGCGTTGTATGCTGTCTTTGGCGCTGTGACGTTTTGCAAGACGCTTCTGCACTACGCTCGAGGGAGAGACGGAAGCGGCAGCCTTTGCTTGTTGTGTGGACAAGGCGGCATGTACGGCGGGAGGGAGGGGCGTTGCGGGGGGAAGAGCAAGACCTTCGGCCCAAAGGACACGGATAGTCAAGAGTCCTGTGCGGGAGGTGGGTTTGCCGTCTGGATGTGCCGGAGTAGGAGTCATCGAGCGAGGTGGCTCGTCGGTGCCGGCGGAGAGGGTCGCCGTGGAGGCTTTCTTTGTGAGCTTTCCGAGGCCTTTGAGCATCATGAGGGACGTCGAGGTGAAAGAGTAAGAAGAGCAGGAATATTGTTTTTGATCTTCAGGAACGGTCGATCACGTGGCGACTGTGGTTACCATACATACATGTCATTGCTCTACAGCACACCTGGGGTTCAGCCGCGTCCAAACTCGCAGAATAAGAGTCGCGTCGATGACGATCCTTGAAGGCGATGTCGTGCGGGAACTACTCGAGCTGCCAGCCATCTTGCCGTGCGTCGTTACCTTTCCCGACGGGATTATGTCACCTCCTACGGGAGGCAGTGTGACTAATCCGGATGACGAGTGACGGACCGAAGCGACATATGCCCTCGTCTACATTGACAGTATTTAACCAGCTGCAGGCTGCCCCGTCTGACAAGTTTCATCCCCCCTCCACGGCGAGCGTCCATGACACGCCCCCGCAGCGCACAGGGCCGCCCCAGCAGCCCTCCCCCTGTCAACGACACCCCTCCAGTGGGGTTCACACAGCTCTTCCGGTACAGTCTTCCTCCTTTTCCCTTGTCCCACTCTCCCTCACCCATCCCAGTTACTCCACCCCGTTCGAGCTCTTCCTCGATGCAGTCGGCGCAGTCGGTGCCGCAGCTGCAGGCGCTGCTCAGGTACCCGTTTCCCAATTCATCCATCCATCGTCTCATCCATCCCCCTAGCCCCTCATGAGTCTTCTCTTCGGAAACCTCACCCAAGAGTTCGTCTCCTTTGGCACCGCCGAAGCCGCGTATTTCCAGGACCCCAACAACGCCACCACCGCCCAGGAATTACAGGCAGCAGCAACACAGTTTCGTAGTGGCGCTGCTGTAGATGCCTCGTACCTCGTTTACATTGGTACCTCCCCGCTCCTTCCCCCCATCTGCTCACTCATTCTCGCAAAGGAATCGCGTCCCTCGCATGCACGTTCGTCTACATGATCACCTGGGTCTACACGGGCGAAGTAAACACTAAACGCGTTCGCGAGAAATACCTCCAGGCCATACTCCGTCAGGACATTGCCTACTTCGACTCAGTCGGTGCAGGCGAAGTTGCAACCCGTATTCAGACGGACACCCGTACGTCCCTCTCCTCCCTCCCTTCCTCCCTTCCGCATTCAATCCGTCCTTTCGCAGATCTCGTGCAGCAAGGCACGTCCGAAAAGGTTCCCATCGTCGTCAGTTTTATTTCTGCGTTCATTACTGGGTTTGTCCTCGCCTATGCTCGTTGCTGGAGACTCGCCCTTGCAATGTCTTCTATCGTTCCTTGTATCGCGATCGCAGGTGGTGTTATGAACAAATTCATGACAAAATCTGCCCAGTCCGTGTTCTTCCCTTCCCTTCCCGCTTCCCCCTCCTTATCCACTCGACAGGAAATCTCTTAATCATGTTGCGGAGGGCGGTACACTCGCAGAGGAAGTCATCTCCTCCGTACGTACCGCCCACGCTTTCGGAACCCAGAAAGTCTTGTCCAGTCTTTACGACACACACATTCAAGCAGCCCGTGTCGTCGATTCCAAATCCGCCATATTTAATGGCGCTGGTCTGGGTGTCTTTTTCTTCATCATATACTCGGCCTATGCTCTGGGTACCGAATCCCTTCGTTGACGCTACTTCATGACTGACACTTGCTTAGCGTTTCAGTTTGGCACCACCTTGATCAACGAAGGTTATGGTGAGCTACCAGGCTTGTCGTCGACGTCAACCTGCTAATACTTCTCACAATAGCCGACGCCGGTCAGGTTGTAACTGTGATCCTCTCCGTCCTGATTGGTTCTTTCTCCCTCGCTATGATGGCACCCGAGTTGCAAGGTCAGCATCGCACTTGTGGGTTGACATCACAGCTCAAACTGTTACGCAGCCATCTCACAAGGTCGAGGCGCGGCCGCAAAGCTGTTCGCTACCATCGAGCGCGTTCCCGACATCGACTCTTCGGATCCCGGCGGACTGAAGCCGGACAAGGTTGTCGGCGAGATCACACTGGAGGACGTCAAGTTCAACTACCCTTCTCGCCCGGACGTGCCTATCGTCAAAGGCATCAATATTACCTTCGCCGCGGGCGAGACTGCAGCTCTGGTTGGCGCCTCTGGTTCCGGGAAATCGACTGTAATTTCGCTTATCGAACGCTTTTATGACCCTCTAAGCGGTTCTGTCAAACTTGATGGTGTGGATATCCGTGACCTGAATATCAAATGGCTGCGCTCCCAGATTGGCCTCGTCTCCCAAGAACCTACGCTGTTTGCGACATCCGTCAGAGGCAACGTTGCGCACGGGTTGATCAATACCCCTTACGAACATTGCTCAGAGGAAGAGAAATTCAAGCTCATCAAAGAGGCATGTATCAAAGCCAACGCGGATGGATTTATCAGCAAGCTGCCGAATGGCTACGATACCATGGTTGGCGAACGTGGTTTCCTCTTGTCCGGTGGTCAGAAGCAGCGCGTGGCAATCGCTCGTGCCATTGTTTCTGATCCCCGAATTTTACTTCTTGATGAAGCGACTTCAGCGCTCGACACGCAGTCCGAGGGAATCGTACAGGATGCACTGGACAAGGCCGCCGCAGGTCGCACCACGATCACGATCGCTCATCGACTGTCCACGATCAAGGACGCTGATTGCATTTACGTCATGGGAGAGGGTCTCGTGTTGGAGAAGGGCACCCATGCGGAGCTCTTGGCCGATGATAACAGCGCTTATTCGCGTCTTGTGAATGCCCAGAGGCTCCGAGAGGCGAACGTGGAAGATGGCGACAGCACCTCAAGCATGAGTATCGAAGTGGACATGGACAAGGTCGAAGAGGAAGAAATTACACTTGTTCGCAAGAGCACCATTCGGTCCATAGCCTCTGATCTGGTTCAACAGAGAAACGATGAAAGGGAACAAAGAGAGATCGATGAGGACAAGTACAACTTGCTTTATCTCTTCAAGCGGATCGGACTACTCAACCGCGGGGGACTATGGAGGTATGCGGTCGGCTCGTTGGCCGCCATGAGTGAGTTTTCTCCCTCTAAACGCTCGTTCGCTACCAAGTCGAGTCTTTGAACAGTGTCGGGAATGGTTTACCCTGTGTTTGGTATTGTTTATGGTGAGTTTCCTTGCTCTGATCGTCCTTGATGACCGCTCACTCATATTCTGTTAGGTCAAGCCATTACTGGCTTCTCTGAATCCGATCCCTCCATCCGAAAATACGACGGAAACAGAAACGCTTTATGGTAAGAGAGGTTATTCTGCCGGGTTGTCGTGTCTGAGGCTAGCCAAGGTTCTTCATCATTGCTATCCTTTCGGCGTTCGCCATCGCCTTCCAAACCTATTTCTTCACATATTCGGCTGCTATTTTGACGGCTAAGATGCGCTCGCTCAGCTTCAAGGCCATCCTTAGGCAAGATAGTGAGTTTCTTCCCTATTTGTTGTCCTACTTGTTTACATACTACTCTCGACAGTCGAGTATTTCGACAAGGATGAGAATAACGTGGGTCGTGATTGTTGGCCACTTGACTAATCCTGAGCGGTTCTCCCCTTGTAGACCGGTTCCCTCACCGCCAATCTGAGTGGCAACCCACAAAAGGTCAATGGGTTGGCTGGCGTCACCCTTGGAACGTGAGTACTGTTTTTGAATTGACTCAATCCCTAACGGGCATCCAGCCTTGTGCAGTCAATTACTACTCTGATCGGCGGTGCGACGATTGGGTTGGTTTACGCATGGAAACCCGCTTTGGTCGGCATAGGTTCGTGGTCCTGTCCAGTCTCGTGTGGGATCGCTGATGGCTGGTAATAATATTGCAGCTTGTATCCCATTCGTGATCTCGACCGGTTATATTCGTCTCGTAAGTTTATTCTCGTTGGATCTTTTCTTCATCCGCTCAGCAGCCACAAAGCATGTTGTCGTCCTGAAGCAGCAACGCGACAAACGTGCTCACGAAACTTCGGCTCAACTCGCCTGCGAAGCTGCCGCTTCTATTCGCACTGTTGCTTCCCTCACCCGAGAAGAGGAGTGTCTGAGATTATACAGCGAATGTCTAGAAGAACCTCTCAGAAAGTCAAACAAGACCATGGTGTGGAGCAATCTGTTGTACGCGTTCTCGCAATCGGTGTCCTTCTATGTCATTGCCCTCGTCTTTTGGTACGGCTCGCGGCTCGTCTCTTACCTGGAAATCAGTACGACGTCCTTCTTCATCGCTCTCATGGTGCGTCGTGCGATTCCGCTAGTGTCGACTGCTGAGCATCATCACGTAGAGTACAACATTTGGAGCGATGCAAGCAGGCAATATCTTTTCCTATGTGCCTGATATCTCTTCAGCTCGTGGCGCCGCAGCCGCAATCATCAAATTACTTGAGTCCACTCCTGAGGTTGATTCCGAGTCCACCGTTGGCACAGTACTCAACGGAGAGAAAGTTATGGGCCAGATCCAATTTGAAGATGTACACTTCCGATACCCAACGCGACCCCGCTATCGTGTGTTGCGAGGTCTCTCGTTCAAAGTTGAACCCGGTACTTACGTCGCTCTCGTTGGGGCCAGTGGCTGCGGTAAAAGCACGGTGTATGTGCCGCGATTGCTGCTTGGTAATTTCTCTGATTCTTCCTACAGTATTCAATTGGTCGAACGTTTCTATGATCCTCTATTCGGCCAAGTTCTTCTCGATGGAAATCCAATTAACGAATTCAACATTCAGGAGTACCGGAAGCAGATCGCACTTGTTTCCCAGGAGCCGGTCAGTACCACATGGTACTGATATATTTGTTGCCATGACCTAGTCTCTCTTAGACTCTCTATGCTGGTACCATCCGTTTCAACGTCCTACTTGGCGCAGCCAAACCCGAATCCGAGGTGACACAAGAAGAAATTGAAGTAGCCTGCCGAGATGCAAATATTTTGGATTTCATCCGGTCGTTACCCGAGTGAGTCGACACACGTTGTCTAGATACATTAATTGATGTCGTTACAGTGGTTTTGATACTCAAGTGGGTGGCAAGGGTTCGCAGCTTTCGGGAGGTCAGAAACGTGGGTAACTTGTTTATGTGTATGCCTCGACCGTGACGAACAATCGCCAGAACGAATCGCCATTGCTCGTGCGCTTTTGCGGAATCCAAAGGTCCTACTATTGGATGAAGCTACGTCTGCACTGGATTCAAATTCAGAGAAGGTCGTCCAGGAAGCACTTGACCAGGCTGCCAAAGGCCGCACGACAATTGCCATCGCTCACCGTCTTTCCACCATCCAGAATGCCGACTGCATGTGAGTCGTATTTTTCTCCGCCATGAGCCATCACCTGACAACGATATTCCTAGTTACTTCATAAAAGAAGGTCGTGTCAGCGAGGCTGGTACCCACGACGAGCTCCTATCTCTGCGTGGAGATTATTACGATTACGTCCAGCTACAAGCCTTGAACAAATAAACACGATTCACTCGTCCCTTTGACATAGATGTTACTGACAAGCGGCACATATGGACCTTACCTACATTCACCTGAACCCCGCTCCCTACGATAATTTCAAGTCTGCATAATTCACTTTCAATAGCATCCTTCCTTTGATGGGACCCACCCCAAATTACCTTCACTTGGCATGAGCGACCGTGTATTAATATATATGTCTACGTGTCACCCCCTTTCCGAGATAGGTACGCAGTCATTCGTGGCGCTATTAGGCAGCCTTCAACTGGCTCTGAGGCATAATATGCGATGACCAGTTGACGGATTAGACGTGATCCGACGGGAGACCGGCTGCGAACCGGCTGCGGACGTTCGAGTCAAGGACTCGATCAGACACGGTTCCTTGACTCCGTGATGACCGGTTGACCGACAGTCTTCCCACTAACAGTCGAACCCACGCTAGCCATAAAGTTCGTTCCAGTTGCCTTTTTCGCGGTGAAAAGGGACTGCGAAATACCAAGCGATGATCCGAGGGAATACGTACATGACGCGTCTGGTCGGCGCGATACGTCATGTCGCGGCAGTGGGTTTCGTCAGCTTGCTTGACGCATCGGACGAACCCGGACGGTGGACGTGTAACACTCAGAATCACAGAGACGCGTAGGGCGAAGTTGGTGAGCCGTGAAGGCGGACTTTTGTTGTGGAGGTAGATGCAAGTCTGTGGGAACTGCAGAGTAGTCTGTGTACGTGTCAAAACCCCACGGCAAAGTTTTCTGAACA